>BGZK01001123.1:0-206166 GCA_005406025.1 Eumeta japonica | reverse complement strand
GTGTTGCCAGTCGGTCGTGTCAGAAATCACCTGAAATGTATAAATAAGTAACCTTTTGTAATAAAAGTAACCTTTAATATTTTTCTCTATGACAATAGTTTACTTGTAAATAATTTGCAGTTTTTGGTATTGCTTGTTATTAATATCTTGTCTATATATTATTAGTATTAGTACATTTAAAAACTCATTAAGTAATGAATTTTTGCTCTTAATTTGAAAAGATGATATTAATAAAAGCAAAAAATACCAAGTTATTTACTAGTAAACTATAGTCTTAGATTTTTTCAATTGTATTTGATAGAGGATTAAAATAACAAAATGACGGGTGGCGCTAGTTTCGCTGGTGTCATAATGTCTTAAGAATTGATATGAAGTTAAACGAGTATCGAGATATCACAAGAATATGGTCTATCAAATGCACGCAAGGGCCTATATGAACAAATTTAAATTTCTATATTACTTGATGATTTCAAAATTTATATTTTAAAAATTAAGAAGTACATACTCGTAAGTGTACAATTCAAGACTTCTATATTAAAATTTGTAAATTGATACAATAAATATTTTTACTGAGTATTACCTGTATGTTTGACTGCACCATAAAATATATATTAACTAATTAAAACGGGCTGTAGTACGAAGTTAGTGTATTATTTAGGTACAACAGCTGTGATTATGAGACTAGAATATTTATATGAAATTAAAATGATGACTGAAGAGTACATGAGCCCAGACAGCACATCAGCATCTGAAATTATAAAATCAAATTTTATTTCTGCGTTTTCAAATAAAGATTTCGAAAATATTCTCTTGGAAAAAATTGCTGACGAGTTAAAAATAAGAAAAATAAGAATAAGTACCAGCCTTCACCATCATCATCACCATCCTTGCTGTATTTTATTCTAGCATGCATTAATGCTTTTGATGGCTCAAATGTTGTGGCATTTTTATAGCCGCTTTGGTAGCCATCAAAGCTGCAATTGTGTTAGTATTTAGTCTGTTTCTGTGGTCCGATTTTATCAGTTTTAATTGGCTGAAAACTCGTTCCACACATGCATTGGAAAATGGCAAAATGAGCAAAACCATTATTACTTCCTTTAAATTTGGGAACATGGGTTCTACTGTCTCATCTGTCATTTTAGAATTTTAGTCCAGTATTCTACCGGCATGTCAGGCGAAATGTTTAATTCGCTGAAGTCGAGAAAAGCGTGTTTCTTCCATTCTTTATGTAAATTTTCTGTATCAATAACAATATTTGGAAATCTTTTTATTACGCATGATAAGTCTTTCACTTCATATTGTTGTGCTTTGATTGGGTGAAGAACATTTTCTAATAAATCAAAAGAGGATCATCAAAAGTAAAGCCTTTCTTATTTGTGCTAAAGCTTCAATATAAAAAGATAAACATGTTTTTCGGAAATCGGCAATTTGGTTGGAGGTATTTCTCTCGAAAATTTATCAATTGACGCTTGTGCTGCCACACCTAAATATATCTTCTCTCAAGTGGCAAATAGAATCGTGGATTGGCATACTCTATTTTGTAGGCATCAGTAGTCTTACAATAATTGAATTCCATATAATTACTGGCTATTGTTTTAATTAATTTGTGTACTTCTGGTTTTAATTGATGTAGCAACGGTTTCTCTGATTGAAATAGTCTATTAAAGTCATTGAACAGATTTAGCACGTAAGACATAAATTCGAGATAAATTTTGTAAATGTATTATTTAAACTTGTTAGTATGTCTTCAGTTACTTTGCTTGGATCCTCGAAACTTCCAATTTGAAGTACTCACCGAGTACCTGATATTGTTCCAAGGTTCTATTGACACATGCCTCTAATGATAGCCACCTTGTTGTTGCCGGGCTTAATATTTTTATGAATGTCGACTTTAAAAAATCTTGAACTCTTTAATTTGATATTCTTTAGTGCTGGTGGCTAAAATGAGCTCCTATATCCTTTAAAAAATCTTCTACTGATCTTGGCAGCTTAAGACACGCTTGGGATGCCACAAGATTAATCATATGGCAGCTACATTTGATGCATGCAATATGCGGTACTTTTTGTTTCAAGTGACTAAACACAGAGTGGTGTTCGCCTACCATGCTATTAGTCGTGTCCGATGCAAAGCCTACAAATTTTTTTAAAGGAATTTGCCGGTCTTGCAACCAAGTTAATAAACCATCACTAAGATCTTCAGCCTTTCCAGATTTCACTTCATATATGTCAAGAAACTGTGTGCGAACACAGTCTACTCTGTCATAATATATAACACAGTTAGTGTGCACATTGTTTTTTACCTTACATCAGTTGTCTCATCCATTATAATACTGAAAGGAGTTTTCTTTAACTTATCTACGAGTTCTTGTGTTAGAATGGGGCCAGGACAGTTTTTATAGTATTTGTTGCTTTCTGTCCTGCCTAAATTGATAGTTTTGATTGTGTTAGAATCGGTAAAAATATTTTTTAAAATGGGATTAAATCATCCATCAAAGAAAATGTTAAATTGTGCTGTGCAAGAAAAGCGCATATTTTAAGCTCTGCTTTTTTTAATTCATCTCTGGTTTAGATTTCAGCATTTGTTGAATAGGCGTTGTTTGGCTTTTGAGCTAATATTTTGAAGATGTTTCGTCGTATTCATGTGCTTGACTAGTGCTGGTTTGTGATTATTAACAGAACAATTGCACACTTTGCAATAAGCGGTAATCATGCCACATTCTTGCTCTCTCTTAGAAATCCAATTTTAAATGTAATATCTGTTAGCCACTTTTCATTGAAGTCGGTGTGTTTTGTTTCTTTGGCAGAGGTTCCTCACGCATCGTACTACCTATCGCAATCATTGTTAATATCTCTCCTCTCCCTTGCCTTGAACTCAACGACTTAGAAGAAATCAAGAATTTGTCCATTTGCTTAGCTTAGACTGAGTGTATATTTTAGTAGATTAAGTTAAAACCATGCCAAGACCAACACCAAAGTCATGAAAAGAAATCAAACAAATAAAATGAATAAATCAACCACGTTATTAGTATGAAAGTAAGATACCTGATTCAATATTTTCTCTTGAGAGACAAGAAGATAGTTTGAGAACGAACAAAGAAAGATATTGTCAATATTAAGGTTTAAGTATAACTTTTATTTTTATCATAATTGGTACAGAATTAGAATTAATTGAAATATTGGTATTTTTCAGAAATTATCGCTCAAGAAAATTTAAATCAGCATGTGTTATGTATAATGTAATTAATTTTACTAAGTACATTACATACATACACATATTTTGTTAAGAACTGGGTCGGTGGGTGATTATGATTAAAAATCATCCACATTATGTGGGTAAAACTTTAGATGAGCTAACACTAATATAATACCTAATGTCATATTATCCAGTTGCCGTTAAAAATTAAAAAAAAAAAACCTAATGTCATAATTTTAGCGGGATTGTCATTTTACAACAATTTACAAACAAATTTTAAAAAACATGTATCGTAGATTACATTCTCACTAATCTGTGAAAACATGAAGCCTTTTGGTTTAATTCACTGACCGCTATTAAAGGTTTAACCTGCTCAGTGGTTTAATCTCAGTAACTTCTTTTACGTATAACTGACTTGTACCTACTTACTATTTTATTGTCTAACTAAAGCCAAGTATTCATTGTGTGTAATAGGTACATACCTACCTACTTTATTGGTCTGATTAAAATTAATCGTTAATTTATTAGTCCATAACCATAAAAAGTATAATTATAGAAAAATACAAAGTGAAACACATAGTAGGTACATAAAACATGCACTGCTATCGTAGATACACTTACCAAACTTTCAGTAAATGTCCAGTAGGAAATTATGTCTTATTGTAATTATTAATTAATAATCAAATCACAAAATACACAAACACTAGGTAATCTTTCGATGACAACAAATTGAAGTGGCGGCGCGGGTCGGCCGGCAAACTACAACGAATAAATCCGACCGAAGATCCGATCTGATCCGGACTGGTCAAGCGAAAGCGAGTGAGCAAGATATAGTGGTGTAAGTGTGAAAGAGGAAAGTACAATGTGTTGTTCCAGTACCAACGAAACTTACCGCGTTTCTGTTTCACAGTAACCTTTATTAGTGTAACCTAAAAGTAACCAATGCAGTTCAAAAATCACCTTAAAGGTTACAAAAACCTCTGGCAAGACTGCATGGAAATGAATTTTGACACCAGGTGTGACCAGATGTAAACTGATGATGCATTTAATTATTCAGTTCAAATCTGCGAAAACCTACTAATTTTATTGGAATTTTTTAAAAACTTTACCAATAAATTATCTCATATTTAATATGAAAATATAATATGAAAACTTAGCTTAATTCTAATTGTTACTTAATTGTTATGTCAATGGAATTGGAAGCAAAGATAGGAACAATGTATACTTTAATGTACATATATTCTTATTATTTTACATGAAAGTGGCAAGCTTTACCAACCTTTAACATACTTTTTAAGGCATGTTTATGTACTAATCGGTTCAAAAACAGAATGAGTAAATGACAGTAAAAGTATCTCTTTATCTCGTAAAACTGCAGAAAAACATTTATTTTTAATCTTATTCAATACTCAGTTTCTTTTTACCATTCGGTTGGAAAATTTGCTCAGAAGCCGTGAATGACATAAGCAAAATCAATCTTGACCTAGCAAGATTTGAGTTTTAATTCTTGGAAATATATAAATTTTGAATCACACTAAATTAATATTAAATGCTAAAATCTTGCTTAAATGCAAAACATTTCCAACTAATGACAAAATACATTAAAATTTGAATCAGGAATATTATATCCGTCTAAAATAGAAGGATTCTTATTCATCTGCTCTCAAGATTAACCTTTGGAATGTTGAATTATTTTTATTAGCTATTTGGATACGATTTCTACCATTCGCAATATGAGTCCTTCGATCGTTGGGGCAATTTCAAAAAGTGTACATAGGGAGAAAACTAATGTACTTTAATTTCTTTACCATTTGAAAAAAGTATTTCAATTAATTTGATTACATTTATTTTTGAAACAGATATATTAAGTATTAATTTTGAAGTTTATATTTAATACATACCAATACCTACTGACATTTAGTGTTTTTATTTAAATAAATAAATGAGACTATGCCTTTTTCTTTCATACGTATACAACAAACGATGTCCTCATACACCTTCATAGAAAAAGTATATTGCAGCAATACTAATTAAAATTTGGTTCAAAATATTACATGTATTTAGTTCTCATCGATTCTATAAAAAATTTACATTCACAAGCTTTATTAATTTTCAAAGTTTAGTCTAATATTTCATTATTTTGTATAACATCAGCTGTGTAACAACGTTTCGAGTATTCTATGAGTAGTTCAAATCGCCTTATACTTTTTTCGCTTTAGCAAATCGTGATCTCGTATCAACATCAGAAACACAGAATTTGAAGCTTTAGTTTAGTTATCAGTTGAATGTGACGAGTTGACAAAGTGTTTGGTTTCTAAATAAATTCCACTCTGCTTAGAATATACTACTCAAAGTATAATATTTGGACAACATTTTCATGTTTTAAGAATATTGAAAAAAATGTTAATCAAAGGACAAATTCACAGAGTAATTTTTTTTTTATTTTGTGTCGCAAATTTTATTCTTGTATAGCAATATGCAACGTTACATAAAGGAATAGACTTAAGGTCTCATAATATATATGGTTCTCAATACAAAATTATAATTAAAATTAAAATTTTATTTTATATCACACAATGTTTTCACGTGACATCTACATCCTACTAATATTGTAAAGGCGAAATATTGTTTGGATGTATGTATGGAAGTTTATAACTTTTTCACACAAGAACTACCGGATGAATTGTTATGAAACTTTACAATAATACAGAATTTATATCAGAATAGTATACAGGCTATAATTTTTATTAGCTATTGCTCGCAAATCTGCCCGCTTGTTCTTATCTCTGGAACTGCCACTCTGATTTGATAATTTTTGTTTTTATTAAATAGCCTAAATTTTAAGAAATGCTGTAGGCTATATGCTAATACTATCTGTTACCTGCGGCTTTTCCCGCGTCTTCTTTTCTCTAGAACTACTAGTTGCGTTTGAAAAAATGTTTTTACATTAGATGCACTAATTCTTAAGAAATGCAATAGGCAATTATACTAATACTAGTTTATGACCCCAATTTCATTCCCGTGTTCTCATAAACTTTAAAATCACGCAAATGATTGACTCAAAATTATTGGCTAACTGGACATTTTATTGGAAAAATTTAGGCTTAATAATACTAGTAAGAGGCCCCGACTTCACTCGCTTATTAGTAGTTGTGAGTTTATTTGATTTGGAAGGACGGAAACAGAACGGGGACGGGAATGAGGATAGAGAAGGGGAAAGGAACCTACAGGTTAATCGAAATAAACGCAACAAACTCCGTCCACGCGGACAAAGCTGCTGGCAAAGGTAGTACGTAATAAGTTTGTTTAAGAGCGTGAATTTTACTGACGAGTTTTTTTTTAGTAACGAATAATAAGTGTTCCTTTTCGGCATACTACATTTAACGCTTAAAAATAAAAACAATTTAATTGAAAGGAGTTTCTCCTAATCAATTACCTACGTATTTAATTTATTTCGAAATAGTTTGTATTGTTTTAGAAAATGCCTCGATAGAAGGCGAAAGACAGCGGTAGCACCAAAAAAACTGAATTTCGAAAATCCAACGAAATTGGAGAAATTAGTATTTATAAAATACATCAGATACACATATATAGGACGAGAGTTCTATATATGTGTTCTGATGTATTTTAGAAACACTGATGGCTAGCTATTATTAAATGTGTCGTCGGAGCTGGTGATTAAGTAGTAATTTTTTGCCAATTAAAAACATCAGTGAAACAGTGGATTGGCAAGGTTTATTCGACTTCTTCATTGATTTTTTTAATTCAGCTCCATATTGGCCACTATTTTCACTAGATTTCTTCAATTTCTATTTTCAAATATTGTTATTTAAAAGTTTCTCGTCTCAAAAATTACTTTTTCCTATTTTCTCTCTTTGAATCCTGCGAGATATATATTTTTTATAAATTGTATTTTGGTTTCTGAACCTATTAGCTGATGAGCTTCAAAGTCAATGGAAGTCTACAAAGCTCCATCCTCTCTTCCCTCCTGTACCTCGCATACACAAACGACTCTCCGCGTCTGACATCAAGCGTCCTACTCGAGTTATTTGTGGATAATACCGCGTTGTGTTAAAGTGAAAGGCATAAAAACCTACTCTCCATCTTCAGAAGATCATTGATGAGTGCTGCGATTTTCTACCGAGGATGCCAGCCATTTGGTAGAACCCTGAAAAAATCTCATAAGCCTCATAAACATGGACAAATGCAGACCAATTTCTCATAGATCTCATAGCCTCTTATGAGAATTTGATCTGCATTTGTCCATTTTTATGAGGTTTATGAGATTTTTCCATAGAAAAACAAATTATCACTACGCAATAATTGCACTATTTACAAAATGTAAATAAAGACGGCGAAGACATAAGCGTTTCCCATCTTTGCTCACACCGCCCCAAAGACACTCGATAAACTCTAAGTAATCCAGAACAAATTCTGTAGTGCTGACACGAATGCACACTTCTGCGTACGAAATTCAGTACTTCACGGGGATCTAGAACTCCCTACTACAGCCAAATTTATGAAGGACACATTATCTTCTCAAGAGGTTTTTCGACATCGCGAAATCGCATGCCAGTGCGCTCTTACGTTCAACAGTCTCCTACGAGCCACCACGCCCTCATTATTTTATCCGTAAGCCACGGAATGTACATACCGATCCACCTAACGCTCTTACAGTGGCAGTAGAAAGCCTCATGGAGTCAAGAACACAAATGACTGACTAAGCTTAGCTACCACGTCGGTAAGTCCATGTCGGTGTCCAGTGTGCCGAGGCGAACAAATAAGGAATCATAAGGCATGTCCCACGCCATCGGCACCCTCGTGTACTCTTCTATCGCGTTCGGTGAAACTGTCACTGCATTCCAATTAAGAGCAATTGCCGATCAGTCACTTTTTCGCGCGCATGAAACGAGCGCGCGGGTGTGCGTTATGCATTTTTTACCTCCTCCTCGACGCCACAAGGAAAAGAAACCTTTGTGTTTCCTTTGTGTTATCTACACTTTTTTTTAAACTGTCCCAATTAATAGTTGAGAATAAAAAATCAAAAAATTAAGAAAGTTAATAACTACCAAAAGAGAAAATTTTTGTTCAATTATTGACTAATTTCGAATACACTTTTTAGACATTTTCACTTATTAAATATATGTTTTCATATTCATTGTTCAAAATATTAGATCAATAAAATTAAATGTTACTATTAATTAATCAATGTGTTTGATACGAAGGAATTATGATAGAGATTAAACGAAAAAAAAGCCAACTGGATATTTCTTAAAACCTCATTTTTTTATGTATTTTTACCGTTTTAAAAACAAAAAATATGTATTTCTGTCTTATTACGAAGATTATGTCAGTAATGAAGGTAGGAAATTGTAATATGAAAAAATAAAGTTAATATAATAAAATAATAATTAGTCCATTTCATCAATCGATTGCTTAATCTTTACTTTTTAAACTTTTTTCAACTATAATCTAAAAATTGACTTTTTTTTTCTTCAAGAAATGAAAAGAACAAAAAAAAGTGTTCTCTACATTCGTACACTTGTTTCTAAATTAGATTTTAATACATTTTAAATACTTTTATTATTCACCTTTTAAATTTTCTTTAAAATTTTAGTAAAAAAAAAAGTGTATAATAATACATAGAAGAAACTTTACACATTAAATCTATGAATATCCTTGTATATTAAGGTTCTGTGATTTTAAGCAAAGCAAGAATAAATTAGACGCTAAGCTTCGAGAATGACAGTAATCCTTAAAAATACTTGTTACCTATGAAAAGAGAAAATAAAGATAAAATCACTAAGTGTACAATGTATAATCAAAAAATAGGTAGGTACAGAAGGTGTATTGTATACAAACCGTACTAACCGATGACGAATGCCTGCTACCGACAACGTAAAACAATTCCAAACCAAACTGTCTCAAACAGGTCCGGTGCGATACGCGCGCGAATGATAGGGCGAGGTACTATGTAATTCAACGACGTAATAGTCGCATAGAAACGGAGCTATTGTAATTGCTGCTCATCAGAGTTCCTTAATACTATTGCATGTAGTGAATTTATGTTGTTTTCATTACAAGTTGATTTAGAAATATAAAAGTAAAAGAAAAACACTGAGAATTTTTTTGTCATACATAAGCGTTTAAACTCGGTTCCTTCAAATATTATCGTTGCGCTAAAATTGAATACATATATGACTTTTTATATAATCTAGCTATTCTATCTATATTAATATAAAGAATACAGAAACTTTTTTGGGATGTAAGAGATACCTAATCTCAAAACTATAGTGGTCATAATTCGTTATTTTTAATAAAACATGTCTCATTAATAGAAAATATTCGAAAAGAAATATTTTTTAGAAAATATCCTTTTGGAGTAGAAAGTGCTACATATTACGAATTGTACTACTATTTGCCTCTGACCTTGTCTGCGTATTAGTAATTATTTAAATAAATACTAAGAAGTATTCTGTTTTTCGAGGCGAACATTATGATCGCAGTATAATCAACGAGAAAGCATTTAGACACTAATTCCGTTTCAATATTATTACAACGAAAACAATAAAAAACTTCTTCCAAAACTCTTAGAATCTAAATTACCCCATGAAAAATATTAAAGTAACGATTCCAAAATCTAAATGCTTAAGAGAAGATTGATATTAAACGATAAAGTCGAAACGATTATAACAAATAAAGTACAAAGTGATTATACATTCTAAATTTTATAAGATGTTAAATTATTAGAGGGTAAATGAACTAGTGTAGTAATGTCATCAATGTATAATTTAAAGTAGACTACATAAACAGCGAGATCTTAAAATTTTTCTTACACAAATTCCAAAACCTGTCCTTTCCTACACTTTGTAACTATTTTCCAATGGTCAACTGCAAAAAACGTTTTTTTTTTTAAATAAGGATTTATTATACCCTAAAGTACAATATAAAATAATGTTCTAAATATAATAACCGCTGCAATAGTCAAAAGTTCTTTTGGCTCACGAATATATAGTTTTATGTGAATATGCCTATTTCATCCATATTGATTTATTTGTACCTACATCAAAACTACTTTTACGTTTCTGGAAGTATCTCATAAACATTGTTTTTTATTAATAAAGGTGCTGTTTAGCTTCTTATAATGATAAATAGTGTTTTATTAGAAAAAAAACATACTAGAATATAATTCTACAAAAATCGGAATCAACCAGTCACTAGTGTATGGCTATAGATATGTGCATGGCGTGTAAAAAATCGACCAATTACATATTCTCTATATATTCAAATTCATCTATGACATATACATAGGAATAAACCTTTTCAGTTTACTTATTTTGTGCTGATTTAGTTAAACTCATATAATATTATTATAGTAAGTAAATTATATAAATAAGATATACAATCATTTATTGTTAACTCTCACTTTTTTTTTATTTATTCCTACCGGTATTTGACAGAAGTGACAGATGATAAACTGGTTTTTATCAACAAATAATTTATTTGCTTATCGATAAATGTATGGAAATTTTGGACATTTTAGATAGTATATAATTAACATATCTTGTGCTCAATGCTTTCTAGATTTGTTAATTCTTTGCCTCTAGGGCTTTCCCAACGATTAACGCAAATTTATTTCCGAGGTAGGTAAAACAATTTGTGAAAAAAATTACTATTAAGATGGTACGTTGTCTTTAAATTTTTTTTCAGCTGCAAGTTACAACCAGCGTGGGTTTCACAGCACACAAGAACACATTGAATACAAAAATATGGATGTGAAAATTTTACCTGCATTACAAGATAATTACATGTATTTAATCATTGATAAAACTACTAAAGAAGCAGCCATTGTTGATCCTGTAGAACCAAGTACAGTTATTAATGCAATTGAAAGTCAAAAAGTGAATTTAACAACAATTTTGACCACTCATCATCACTGGTAAAAACTAAATTAATATTTGTTTCTACATTATCATATTTCAATTAAGCTATGATTTTCAAAGTAAGATATATAAATTTATGATCAAAATGGGTCACTTGTTAAATTGAATACTAGGATTGAATTAATTTATTTGATGTGTTTGTGTGCTGTTTGTTATGTTTTTTTCATTTTTGAAGGGATCATGCGGGAGGTAATGAAGATCTTGTGAAAATGATCCCTGGTCTAAAAGTTTATGGAGGAGATGAAAGAATTGGTGCATTAACTGAAAAAGTGCAACATGATACAAAATTTAAAATAGGTGAACTTAATGTTCAGTGTTTGTTCACACCATGCCATACGGCAGGTCATATTTGCTATTATGTCACTTCATCTGATGAAACTGATAAAGCTGTGTTTACAGGTAAATATGGTCAAATTTAATAGATGAGGGAAGAATCGTTTTGTTTTCTGTATATATTATAACTAGTAATCCGACCTCTAGCTGTACTGATTGGATCTAGTTTTAATATTATCATGAGTCAACCTTTTAATAAAAAGAATATTAAAAATATTTTATTGGGCCATATCTCAATGGTTTTGTTTATAAAAATGAATGCATGTAATGAAGAAATTGTAGCATTTTTGCATTTAAAAAAAATGTATACTTCATGAATCTAAAACTTTATCAGTTAGAGTTACACAAAGTTGTTTTAAATATTTCAGTTTAGAAACTTCAGAATGAAATATAAATCTTACTCTTTTTGGTCAGCCTTTGAGATAGTCAATTCCATCTATGAAACAGTGGGGCAAAATCAACACAGTACTTATGACATTTCTATAGCACGGCTCTATGTTTCATTGCCATATATCTTAGAAGTTTGTCTGTGACATGCAGTAACATGCAGCATGCAACGCATTGCTGACCCTCGAATGTATGCTTTTACTATGCATTCTCATCCAATTAATAGAATATTGATTTGAGAAGATTGACAGATATCATACACCTACACAAGTGTTAGTTTTCTATTTATCTAAACTGCCGATTATTTAGTTACAATTTTTACATATGTTTCATGTCATTTAGGCATATACCTTCAGAAACATACAGACAGTCACATCCACCAGGGTGTCAGGAGTGTTAAAACTATCAATGGAAGCCAGCCGCCTCACCTAACATACAGTTATCATTCATATTTTATGAAAATGTGCAAAGAAAATTGTGGCTGAAACTGAATAAACTCCACAGATAGTGACAAAACCCAGATTTAAATATGAAACGAAACAATATTGATTCTGACCTATACTGCCAATAGCTGTTGAGATTACAGCAAATAATTAAGAGCAAATAACCAAAATATTGTTATTGGAAGTATGTATTGTAACAATGTATGATAGCCCATAAATGTCTAGCTACATTTCAAAAAATTGAGAGAGGTTGGCTTGGCTGTATTGTTACATCTACTTTGTAGTCCTGAGCTTGCCTTTACAGATTACCATTTATTTTTATCACTTTAAAACTTTTTAGGTAGCATAAAGTTCACATCCGTAGAACACTCAAAACTACTTGTTGCAATTTTTCCCAGAAATTTCAGAATTTCTACAGTGATTGAATCATGACACTATCTGCTTGATGACAATGCATATATAAGTTAAAATTGTACATACATATTAAATTGATAAAAATGGCAAATACATATTAAAAGCAAATATATTAAGACTAAATTTGTATAGAATGTGCAAAAATAATTTCTCTTCAATTTAATAATAGCTAATTGTCATTTTAAAAATCAAAAAGATTATTAACAATTTTAAAATGTCAATCTTTGCCAGGTGACACTCTGTTCTTGGGTGGTTGTGGAAGATTCTTTGAAGGCACAGCCGATCAGATGTATAATGCACTTATAAAAATATTAAGCAATCTTCCTGATCCGACTCAAGTATTTTGTGGTCATGAGTATACATTACAAAACTTACGATTTGCTTCCCATGTCGAACCTGAAAATGAAGCACTCAATGAAAAAATTATGTGGTCAGAACAGCAGAGGAATGAAGGCAAACCGACGGTTTGTATTGATTGTATTACAATATCTTAAGGTATCATGTGTGTAACTTATTGCCCTAGTGAGAATTGTATCAGTATTCTCGGATAAGGGGCCATTAATTAATTCTGTAAGGATAATTTTAGCCATTTTTAACTTCCCATCCACATAAGAGCATATGTTTTTTTCAAATTTCCTTTTACTTTACGGAAGATTTTATCTGGTTTTAGGAAAGGGTCAATTGCACCAAACCTCATAATTAGATGTGAATCAAAGATTTATACTTCTTAAAAGACAATTTAGGTTATACCATTTTATTATTATTAGATTTGGATTACGATTATATTATTATTGGATAATTAAAAGAGTGTACATTGAAAAATAAAAATTTAATCTCATAGTTGTTTCGCCCAACACTTTATTTTTAAATATCCGTCATTCTAGATTGCGAAATGTACATTTTGACTTATAAAATATTAGATAAAAATGGCTTTTACTCCTCTCCCCCTGGATAAGGTCATGTAGATTTTTTTCTTTGCTTAAATCCCCCAAACCCTTAGATCCCTAATTAATACATAGCCCCTAACATTGTGAGGCATAAATGAAATTTAGATGTAAATCTTAAATATCAATAACTATTACTAAATTAATATGTGTGATGACTATTTCCAATAAAATTATCTGTTGCTTATCAAGTAATATTTTTTAATTAGATACTTGAAAATATAAATAAGTTTTCTCTGTCTAAAATGCAATTCTTTATTGCAGATGTTAATGTACAATAACTCATCATGTGTAAAAATTGAACATACTAATTTTACGTACTTCAAAGCTTTATCATTTTATTTGAGTAAAAGTTTTGTCACTGGCATATTAACATAATTGTTCAGTCACCCCGTCTTAAGCTACACAGAAGGGCCCTTGGGCACATAGAACTGAGACCTTTGAGTATACAGTTTGCAAACCTTGTAGAAAGTGAAATAAAGTGTGAATAAAATAAACATAATCTAATTATCCACATAACTTAAATAAAGCTGATGGGATTTCAAGGTCCCCATCATGTCCTATACTATCTATTATATATATATATATATATATATATATACATGTTTGTTCTCTATGGACTCCAAAATGGATGGGCCGATTTTGATGAAATTTTAGGTAATCATCAGATTGGCCTGGGTGATCCTTTGTAGTTTGATAGTTATCGGATCAATAGATTTTTTTTGTTTTATATTTTTGCACTAATAATAACAGTTCAGTTGTCAATTCATACAATTGTTTTCCCAATACCCATTATGTTGACACATGCATCATATATTTTCATTTGATTAATATTTATATATAAAAATCCAGTGTCATTATGTATATCCACAATGAACTCTAAAACTTGGTATTTATGTGTAATTTGGTCCAACTTGAAAGATAAGACTGTTTATATTTTGATCGATTGCATAGTAGTCAAGTACTTTTTTTTTCTAATATATTTTTCAGGAAATTTTTTTATTATGTTTTTTTAGATTTCTCATTCAAAAATACACACAAATTTCAATTTTCCTAGACCCTGACCCCTCAATTGATATAAGACAGATTGACAATAATATCACTTATCAAATCACACCACATTAAATTTAAAATGATTACTATATTTTAAGGCATACTGGCAGGCAGTGGTGTCAAAATTGAAAACAAGACAGGGTACAGAATCTAGAGCCAGGACCAGGGCCAAAATGAAAACAAGACTGGTCAAAATTGAGTGTGGGATCTGCATCTGAATCTAGAGCCTAATTGAGATTGAAAAGCAAAAGATGAAGGAATAGTTTGTCCTTGGCATTGTCCAAATCAGAACTGTGATTGGTAATGGAATCATAAATGAAAGCGAGACAGGAATAGAAGCAAGAACAGGAACAAGAATACAATTGAAAGCGGGACTGAAATTGTGAACGGGACTGAAGTCAAAAATGAGTGTGGGATCAGAATCAGAATCAAAAGTGTGACTGGAATCGCAACCGAAAGTGAGACTGGGCTTGAGATTAACAAATTTGGTAGAGACAACCGATCTAATAAAATGGTCTATTTAAAATAGAGACCTTGTAGTGTTCTTAAAGTTAGGATTGGCATATATTTCAATGCCATTTTCACTATTTTTTAATGAATACTTCTGGATGTAAGGGCATATCTGATAAAATGGGCGTTTATAGCAATTTAAATCTTCACCGTTCACTATGTACCTATATTATTGTTTTGCCTGTATATGTATGGTTAATTTAGGACACACTTTCTAATATCCATTGGCATATGAGGGGTCATCGTTGTTCAAAATATATGCATCAGCTTATGTTGTGGTAAATGCAATGATAGTGCATCATACTCATCAGTAATTTCATGAGACTATTCATTAAAGTGTAATTCCAATAATAATTATTTATTGTGAATTATATACCAATTAAGGAAAAACTGAGGAAGATATGAAAAAAGTAGTATAATTTAAAACAGCATTTATTCTTTACATATGAGTTTGTTCGTAAACTATCTGAATAAGCTATAACCATTGAATTTAATTTTATTGAGAGAAAGAGAAATAACCTTTCATTTAATATTTACTTCTTTACATTATCTATCCTTTCTTATGTTATGACTTTAATAATCTTCAGACATATTTTTTTTTAACATTTCAGGTACCATCAACGATTGGTGAAGAAAAATTATATAATCCATTTATGCGAGTGACAGAACCGGCTGTGCAAAAGTATGCTAATGCAAATGAACCTATCGAAACAATGAAAACTATTAGACAGAAAAAAGACAATTTCAAAGGCTAACTAACTAACAAGTTCCTTAAAAATTTGAATTATATGGAAAAGAAACAATATTCTGCTTACCCGGTTTCATTAAATTGATTTGAGTGTCGTAAACTTGATATAAATTGTTGGATATGAATGTACAAAATTGTATTGTACTGTAATACTATACATTTCAAATAGAGGGAAAATCAAACAACAAAAAGAAATTATCACATATTTACCGACTAATAGAGATATCTCTGGATTTGTCAAACATGCCATCATTGAAAATGACTATCATAATATGAACATAAATCTGAATAATTAGAAATATATTGTACATTGATAAATAATGCATTTAATTCTATAAAGAATATATTTTAATGTATTGCATAAAACTTAATGTCTTTTGCTATTGTAATCTCTTTACATATCCCATTTATTTTATATTGTAAACTATTATTAAGAAAATGGGACAAGTCAATACTTGAACTTCCATAGAGGGTTCTTTAGGGTGAATATGTTATTTACCATGGTTTTTTTAAGTTTGATCCAAATTTGTTTGTACGCATAATATAATACAACTGCAAATGTATTTTGTACAAACTATATTGAGGATTTACCACATTATTTTCAGACCATATCGTTCTTATAGGTTTTCCTGTAATATAAAAACTATTTTCTGAATTATTTTTTTTTGAAATTTCAAGTCTGCATTTTTTTATTTTATCTAAAAGTACACAAAACAGATTACAACCACTATAAAAGTGTATGGAAAGGTATGATAAATTACTAAAAAAAACTAGACCGTAATCCTTAAATATGTGCTTGCTTGCATGCTTAGAATTAAGTTACACATAATAAAATAAACTAAATCAAAAAGAGAACAAAATTTACAAGAAAATGAAAAAAGCATATACAATCCACATTACCAAAACAATGTATCATATATACTGCCTTTGAAAGCAGTAGATCTGCAATCAAACATATTAACATGATCTGCGCCAGCGTCGGCTGTTAAATCGTCGTAGAGACGATCATTGTGGTAATAGCATAATAAAAAGACGTCTTGTTCGTGTAGGTTTGCTATGAAAATCTTTTAAATGTTCGATATTTATGAAGAGTATTAAAATTCAGCAATGAGAATGCAGGCGAGTCTATTGAGGAATGTACAATTTTGTGTAGACAAATTTGATCTTAGGCCGTGTTTCCAGTAATTGTACTTTATATGTAGAGCATTTTTAAGAATAATCAGTTAAGGAGTGGTCAAGATTCTAATGAAAAGACAAGATTTCGACACACTTTATACAATTTCAATGTGCTTAATATAAGTATTGTAGTGAGACTATATCGAACTCTCATATAAGGTACTTTTAATAAGGCTATAATATATACTTAAAAAAACTGTGAGACTTCTTGAATTCTATTGTAGACCTGACGACGAATGTAAACAATATAGTAGCCTATTTGACAATGTAATCATAATATGGCTGCAAAGTAAGCTTATCATCAAAAAGAATACCAAGATCCTTAATTATAAAGAGTGTAGCAGTATAAACACGGATCAGATGCCCTGGGAAAATTTATGTGAAAATATTGATGATGAAATTATCATCTTAAGAAAAACATTTCCCTAAGCTTCACACCTCTTAATGTGCTAGTTTTTGAAATAAAACAATTTTTCTAATTTTGAAAAAAAATTTTTTTTCTTGCAGTATTTGTGATTTTTCTTGTAAACACTAGATACACCAAAGAAGCATTAAATAAGATATCTTTGAAGTCTGTACTAATTTATATATATATATATATATAGTAATATCACAAATTCTAAAATTTAAAAACTAAAATGTCACATGTTTTAAGAGACTATCATGATGTTTTTTATAAATAGCCCTTGCTCAGATGCCCAAATATATGAATATTTGAGAATCTGAGTAAGTAATACTGCTTTCATTCTTTAAATATAATTTTAATTATAATAATAATTAATCTTCCTTACTGTCTTCTTCAATAGTTACTGTAAAATTGTCTTTTGAGAATAATTGACTGAATTTTTCAGCTGGACGAGGAATACAAGACTGATACTGTCCAAATGATAAGTAATAAATTGTCACTGCCAAGTGGAAGCAGCATCCTACTGTACGACATCCACTAGGGCATTCACAAAAATACTGAGTGATTCCATCACAATCGTTCCTTTGAGAAATATATTTAATAAAACATATGACTTTCGGGCTATATGTCTTGTTCTCATGTGCAGTTTTAAAATATTAGATTGATCTTTAACAAAATCTATGTGTAGCTTATTAATGTCGTCTAATATTTCAGCAAGACAGCAATTGCTTGGCTGTATTGGTCCAGTAAATAATAATTCTAATTGTCTCATCTAGTTGTGGAAAGTCAGATAAATCATGGCTGTTTAGGTGTTGAAACACGCCTTTTTCTTCAATCTCTGTTGCTAGCGTGTTATCTGTCTCTTAAGAAAGTAAATGAAGGTCTGAATAAATGGAGTATCAAACATGTTTGTGAGCCACCTATTTTTAAAAACAGTATCTTCAAAAATTACGTTGTTATAAATACAGAAGTCAATTTACAGTTACAACTACAAATACCATATCTTTTCTGGTCACCCTTATTTTTCAATCTCATGATTACAGAAAGTAACATATGCCATACAGCACCATCATACTAAACCTAACTAAAGAGGAGCTTAAAAAATTCATAAGGGTTTTGATATTATATTATAGGTTCCCTAAGGCTTTATTGGTTTCAAGATAAAACTTTCATCTCGTATCTCGAATTAAGTGTCATGAGCATGCATCGATTTTTAAAAATAATGAGATTTTTGCATGTGCACGATGATATGATACTCAGGAGCAGGGAACTTTATGATCGCCTGTTCAGAATAACACCACTGCTGACTCATTTTTCGCATACTTTTCGTCCATATTTAGCCCATATCAGCAACTATCTATCGACGAAAGTGTGATAGCTTTCAAAGGAAGGTGAACTTTAAAACAATATATGCCCCTCAAGCCCATAAAGAGTAGCTTCAAAGTATGGCTAATGTGCTGCGCTGTAACAGGATACATGATGAATTTTAATGTTTAAGGAAAGTTACAAGGAGGTGAGAAGCAAATGTGTCTGGGCAAATCAGTTGTCATAAAATAAGCTGGAATGTTTGAGCATCTAGGTCATTGTCTATTTTTTTGATTGATTTTTTTACTTTTCTACCTTTATTAGTCAAGCTGTTGCAAAAGAAAATTTTCGCTGTTGGTACTATTTTGCCTACTAGATTTTTTCCATCAAATAACTTCCGTTTGACCGAACCATGGCTTTGGGTGATAGTGCTTACGCAATGACTAAATCCAACATTTCTGTTAATAAATGGAGGGACTGAGGAAAAAAGCTGTGATGGTTCAAATATTCACAATCGAAACAAAAAAGTTATGCACTGTACTGTTAGGGCAATAAGGAACAAGTCGCTTGTCCTAATTCTATAACTAATTATAATAAATATATGGGTGGGGTAGTTAAGTTTGATCAGTACATGGTGTCCTATAATATAACCTGGAAGTCACCACATTGGCAGATGGCGGATGAAAATTTGAGTTTATTTGATAGAAGCTGCGATTGTCAACTCTTACATTATTTATAAGAATACTTGGACGAAGGCTTACCCTGGGGTTAAAAACCAATGACTCACTTGATACCAATAACCAATAACCACTGACTTGATGTTCAGGATCAAATTAGCTAATGAACTTATTGGAGATGAAATCAAGATATTTGTGAAAATTTAAGATGATGTGGTCCTATGAATGTGTTAAATGTAATGTAGCCATACGTGTAGAATGCTTTGTACTATTTCATAGTTCAGGAAAAAAAAAAAAGAATATCTAGATTATCTTGTTTTCAGTCTTATTTTGATTCAAAAACATTTATAATAAAAAAAAAATGTTAAATTTTAAAAAGAAGTTTATGCTATGTAAGTTTTAAGGACAAAAAGGTGATTATGTGTTCAAAAATAAGACATGACTATCCACAAAAATTAAGTATATTTTTATAACTTTCTCCATAAAATATTGATTTTGTGTATGTACAGTTTACTGAGTAACGAACTGGCCGTGATAGTAAATGATGCAGATAGGTCAGTGATCAGTCACAAGTTTTTCATGATTTTCTCGAAAAATATGCATTTTAAAGATTTTTTAATTTTTGCAATCTATTATAATTTATGCCTTAGAGTATATATTCAGAAAAATATATTGCAATATCCAAAAAAAGGCATGGTGTGCGTTAAAGAGTTAAGATTGTCTAGCTATATGGTATCTGCAAAAACAGCTATCCATTTCATCTCAACTAATAACATTGATATTTAAATAACATATAGAATATGTACTTTTTAGATGTTACTTAAGTGTACAACTTGATTATGTGTGTACAAAGTTGTGTGCAGAATGGCAATGGGCAGTTATCACTTACATATATGTATGTGTAGCATCACTGCAACGACACTTTTATAATGGTTACAAACTATGATCATAAACCAAATAATGCAATAATAGAATAGCTGCCCTAAAAAAGGATTATATAATAGTACCCTGATTGTTTACCTTGAAATGCATGGAGGTTGTTTAAATTATTACCAGATTGCGCAATGCAAAGGAGAGAATAATATATTTATTAGCCTATACATCTATGTATATTTGTTCATTTGTGACACTAGAGGCTAAACGCTTGGCCCATTTTGATGATTTTTATGTCACATTAATTTGTTTTATCTTATGAATGTCACTAAGGAAATAATGAAAATTGGTGACTACAACCAGATACCATATTGGGAAAAAAAATTTAAAGGCAATGATGGCAAGTAGGGTATCATTGAATAGGTATTTCAAAATCACCTTTAGATTTCTCTAATCATTTTTCATTATGAATGACCATTTAGGATCTATAACGATTTAAAATTGATTAGCAACCATTCTCAGATAAATGTTCGATATATACAACCATTTCATTCTTTCTTTTCATTGCAATTTTTAAAGCTTCCTCTATATGACAATAATCTAATAATGTACACTGAATTTAAATTCAATTATCATTTAATAAGAAGGTATTATATTACAATTATTCTGTGAACATCCAAAAAATAAAACTATATAATATCTAAAAAAAAGTTAATTTTATTGCATATACTTAGTGATTTATTGGGCTTTCATTTATTAAACTAGATTTAAAGCTGACTTATATCACACATCAAGGATTCTGAGGTTTTTAATTGTCATTGTTCTTTTTTTATATATGCTGACATTTCTTCTGCATATTTTTCTTTTGACCTTTTGAACATTGCTACATACACCTACAAAAAAAAGAGATTATTTGGAATTGTATCTGCTCAAGAATAAAAATTCTAAAAACATAGATTTGGAATTAATTCATACGAAACTAACTCTTTTATCTTCTTCAGATAGTGCTCGCCACCTTGAAGCCAATTGTCTTGTTACTTCTTGTTTGGTAGGTTCATTACCACCCATTTCTGAACTTGTTTCAGCTACAACTAGAGGTCTTTGTTCTTGACAAAACTGGAAGAATGCATTACAAGGTTTCTTGGGAGCATTTGGATCTTTTTCAGGCTGAAAAATTAATTGTATTGTTTATACAAAAAACATTTTGAAGATCAAAACTTAATTTCTGTTTACAAATATACCTTTTCAGATTTAGCTTTTCTTTTGGGGCCAGGTTTCCTGGTAAGAGTTACAATTTGTTTTTCACTTTGTTTTAATGTGGCATTAGATTTCACAGTTGCTGGCTTAGTTGGGCGTCCAATTGTCTCGGATTTTGTGTCCAACTCTGTTGCAGCTGTTCTGAACTGATCACAATGCTTATCTAATCTGTCCACTAATAGCTTAATATCTTTTCGATAGCGTTTTGTTATTTTTTTCGCCTCGTGTATCCTACAAAACAATGCTAAATATATATCCATTCATCACGCAGCTGAATACTGAGAAATGCAGATCAAAACACGAACCTATTTACAATTCTCTCGTTATCCTGTTGCAGCACTTCACATCTTTCTAATAACATTTGGTATTTGCGTCTATAAATCTCATTCTCTGACGGTAAACTAACCATGTCATCTGAGTCGTCAGAAATATTCGAGTTGATCTGCTGTACTGTCATTTTAATTTATTTCACGGCAACCAGGTTCAACGCGATCAAATTACTTTTTATTTATCTGTCATCTTGTTTTCGTAAGGTTGGTAGAGAAATCGTTTAATGGACTTCTCTATGGTTGTACGTACCGCTCAACCATAACTAGCAGTTCATAGAGTAAATGACAGCTGTAGGCAAACATTTATAGTTTAGGTTCAACAAGATTTGCAATTAAAGTATGAAAAATACTTTGACATTGAAGTTGCTTACTCAATCGTCTTAGTAGGGGCATATTTTAAGCGAAAAGGCGAATTCACTCTTGTGTCATGAGTTCTAGATCTAGGTAAATAATTCATTAAGGTACTAAAAGATATGTATAGACAAGGACTACATCATATGGAATCGATCATGCATATTTCTGCAAATATTTATAAAGAAACCATAGTCATTCAAGTAGCTGTTCTTGTGAAAAATAGGTCAAAACGAGAACGTGTAATCTCACGAGAAACATTAGGTGATGTTTCATGAACATCTATATAAAACAATAATTCTCCTGCAGTGATAAGGATTACCTTTAATTTAAAAAGAAAACATTTTTAACAATTATGTCAACAGTGCTTTCGGCGCTAGATTTAATGCTTTTCTTTTTAATTAATCAGAGCTTGAGAAAGTTATTTGATGTCTCCCACTTGTTCAATGTCACTACGCCATAGTAAAGAAGTGTGAATTTTAGTAAAGTAAAACAAAAATATGTAAATAATCGGAAAAACAATTTCATTAATCGAACAAAGTATAAAAAGTATAGTGTGAAATAAAATAGATCTCGAATTTAAGAAATATCGTTTTAAGTAATAAAAAATTGTTTAATTTTTTTTATAAACTTTAGAGGAACAAATAAAATTTTTGAACGAACGTGTACGTACAAACTTTTTTATTTCAAAGTTATAAAAGTAAAAGGAAATCAGTCAATTTTACATGGAGTG
This sequence comes from Eumeta japonica, assembly GCA_005406025.1. NCBI lineage: Eukaryota > Metazoa > Arthropoda > Insecta > Lepidoptera > Psychidae > Eumeta > Eumeta japonica. Next base: position 183,091 of record BGZK01001123.1, on the reverse strand, counting down.
TGGGCCTAATATTGGCTTAAAAAGCAGTCATATGGAAAAAGAGGATGAAAAATTGTGTAATAAAATTAAATATTTTTTGAAAGTTTTATGACCCGGAGAAGAATGATATAATGAAATAACTTTTAAGTACACTTTTTATTAAAATAGCAATACTGATTATCACATCGTGTTACATCAACAAAAAAAATTCAAGGTTTCACTAATCGCAACATTCCATACTTTTATTTGAGTAATTCAAATTGACGAACTTCAGTAAAACATTATCAAACATTTTGTTTTCTAAAAATGACTAATATTAATATTGCTGTTTTTAGAGTATCGCTAGCTAATCTAATAACATATATATTTTTTATGTCTATTTGAAATGTATTGAAATAAATTATTTATTAATAAATATTTGTTCTTTTTTATTACTTTTATATTCATTGTTGTTTCTGTCATCTGTGATTTTACATTAAAAAGAAATTCTGATCTACCTCGTACAATTAAGAATTTAATTGTTTTTATGATCGAACAATCATCAATAGTGATCGAACAAACGATAATTAATCAAAATGCATTAATTCGAGCGTCAAAATGAAGATCCCTAGTAAGGGGGGCCAACTTAAGGGTAGACATTTGTTTAATTAATTATAAATAAACAAAAAACGATCAAACAGTTTTTACATTCAAACTATAACGAACGAGCGGCGAACAAATAATTAAAATTAAAAAAAAAATCAAAAATGTGAGGCTAAATTCAGTGAAGCGCTGTTAACAAAGGTAATCTTAATATACAATGGTAATCTTAATATACAATGGTAATCTTAATATACAATGGTAATCTTAATATACAATGGTAATCTTAATATACAAAGGTACTCCGTGGATACTTCTATAAGTAAACAGATGCTAAGTTATGTTTGAGTTACTTAAATGAAGATTTGTTAATTTTTTTACTTAAAATTGATAATATATTAGAAATAATTTCCTTGTCTCCAGAAACTTCAAAGAGTCACATTTTTATTATTTTAATACGTACTATTTTTTTATGTATGTTATATTGTCAGTCAAGTTTAGTCCCATTTTGCCGGTCCCCTTGGTGCTTGGTTCGTGGTTGTTTATTTGAGATTATTGTTAAATAACTTTGGCAACACTGATTATCATGTGGTGTAGAATATGTAATAGTATTGTTGTCTAAACCAGTTTAGACCATAGATTAATACATTATTATTATGTGATTGATATAAATATTTACTATGTACAAGCTACAGGCTTTTAAACTTTTTATGATGGAATAAATGCCTATCAGAATTATTATTAAAAGCACGATGGTTTCCCATATGAAGAAATGAAATGGATATCAATAAAATCTCGCCGGATTTTTGTTTTGTATTATATTCTTTTGTTCCTTCTTTGTATGTTTTATCTTTTGAATTTCTACTTAATTGGCGACAAAAAGGTAAACGGCCCTCAAAAAAAATTATTAGTCCTTTAACTAAAGACGTAACTATAATTTTTTATTCTTAGGTCCAGATAAACAAGCTCTTATCAACATATCAAGTTTCTGATTATAAAATATCAGCTTCACAATTTGCTTCACTACTCGGTTTTAACATAAACAACGAAAATTATAAATATAGAAGATTAAGTAGAAACCTGGTCCCTGTGAAGAGGCTACCTGATGCTTTAGTTATTGGAGTTAAAAAATGTGGGACACGAGCCCTTTTAGAATTCTTGAGGTTTGTTTTATCGAATCTTATGACTTGAAAATCTTACTTTTACAACTAAATCCATTAATGTAGGTATGTCATGTTTTTTCCCATTCAAGGTCAAAGCTTTACGAGAACACATTGCGACATTACTGTTCTACATAAACTCAGATTTAAAATGTATTTAAAAAATTCAATGAACGTCTATTTGAAATAATATTTGTCAAATGGTGTCCATCCGAATGACGGTACATCGGCACTTAGAATTGTAATCAAAATATAAACTATTACTTTATTAATACTATTTAGTACCTTTCATCTTATAATTAGTACCTGCTTATTTTCAGAGATATCTGAGATTAAAATAAGAAAAGGCCCTGTTATTCTGTTGGGATAGTGGAATGTTTTGTTCTTAGTTTTTGAAATTATATTGTGACTCACTTGATACTTAGTATCCAAATATATATGAAATCTGCATGTTCAAGTCAAAATGTTGAGGAATATTTGTTGATACAAAATTCACAGTCTTTCTGACGTTTGTGCAATTTATGAAACAAACCATAAATACCTAAAATATGACAAATGTTGATAAATGGCAATTTAGTACCTAACAAAAATAATATTAGTAAGCAGATATTACTTGTATAAATATATAGGCGGATGAATGATAAGTTACGGCAAAAACCCAAATAAAAAGTCATATTTGTTTTAATAATTGTTATTTGTGTTATTTTTGTTCATGCATAATACTTTGTGCAATGGCATATATTAAGCTGTATGTTATTTGCATTTTTGTCATCATAGCACACCCATGAGTTGCAATAACAAGAAATTTGTAGTACCCAATGCCTTCCTCAATGCTCACTCAATGTTACAAATTCAATTACAAAAAGTACTATAAACATTATGTCCAATATAGTTACATAGACACTTCATCTAGGCAGATTTGTTGGTTTCAGTTGTACTCGAAGGTTATCATATTGGATAATGTATACTCAAACATTCCCATTTTAATCACCACTAAAACAAGATGAAATGACACTATAGGCTTTTGGTATAACATATTATATTTATATTGTAGTAGCTGAGCTAGGTGTAAATGGCATGTGAAGTATCCGACCTCCGTGCTCAGTCCTGCGAATGTGGATTCTATTTGCATTTGATATATTAATTTAAACTTAGGTTTAGAAGCCGAGCTGGCTAAAAACAAGAGAATAGGAAGTTGACAGTCAATGCATAGAATAAGAGTTGACAGGGGTTCATGCCCAAGTATAGAAGCCTGGTTAGTAATAAATAGTAATAAAAAGTGGATTGTGGACTATTTGATGTGTTATATTGAATATAAATGAGATTCATAAACAGAAATTGAAAACTGATCCCTACCATCTTTGATTCAAGTTCCCTGTCACCCTGACGCTCGCAAAGGGTACCGTCCGCGCTACAATATCATTACATATATGTGTTTTGATAGACTAATTAGATACAAAATTTCTGTTAAAGAATATAATGATATATTTCTGAAAATAAGTAGGGATAAATTCCTGGATGGACAGTTCTAAATAGTACTAATTAGATACTAAATTGCTGTTTATCAACATTTGTAATATTTTAGGTATTTCTTGTTAGTTTCATGAATTGCACAAGCGTCAGAATAGTGGCACACTTTGTATCAACAAATAGTCCTCGTCAGTTTGACTTGAAGATGTGGATATCATATATGTTTAGGTACTAAATATCGAGTAATTGATAATGATAAGAACAAAACATCCCACCATTCTGACATCAGAATGGTAGGGTTTTTCAGTCTTAGATATCTCCAGAGATAAGCAGGTACTAAATCTATAGCTTAATCATATGACTAAATGTTGACTTTGTTCTTCTATCATCGTGATGCAAAATTTCAACAAGGTAAATTAAGGTTTAAAAAAAAAATCTTTGAGTAAAGAAAAATAGACATATAGCTAATTTGTTACAGAATAATAAACATGTTCTTCTTTCATGTTAATTGTTACAAGTTTATTTACTTATGTATTTCAGATTACATCCAGATGTGAGAGCTGCAGGTTCAGAAGTGCATTTTTCCGACAAATATTATCACAAGGGATTTGAATGGTACAGGTAAAAATATTTCTTATTATTATGATCTTAGAATTTTTTATCTTACTAAAGATATATTTTAAATTAGCATTTGACTGTTTTAATTGAAATATTGTTTCTTTAAAGCTGTTTAAATTGATAATAAAACTGGTATTATTATCAGATTATAGATATCTATTTCATATGAAGGTATCCTCTACAAATGTCCTCTGAATGTCTCCATGAAACACTCCTTAAAAAAAACCAAATAGATGCATTATTATCTAACAAATCATTTTAAACAAGTAATCTATCCTGATCTATATGGAATTATGATTGTAGTACAAAATCTTACATATTGAATATGCCATTGACAATTTGTAATGGTGTATTTATTAGAAATACAAAACAGATATCCAAGCCACTTATGGAACCTGAGAATATTACAACAAATTGTGGTTGTATGCATATTTACATGATCTGTGTAACAAATATCACATTGCGATATATATGATGTATATAACCTAAACTATATATATACATAGTTGACTCCACTCACAAAACTACAACATAATTCAACAAACCAAATACCTATCTATACCTGGTATGCTTGTACTGACCATTCTCATTCATATCATTTGATTGATCCCTGAAACTAGTCATATATAGGAATGAAATTTTTTGGAATATATGCTTATTATTATTTTTGAACTATTTGTGCATTTATGATATTATCAAAAATGCAATATCCATATAGTAATTCCAATGTAATTATCATCTGATCCTGTGTGTTTTTTACACGGACTGTTGAAGACATGAATCTAAGCAGGCGGATACAATGGCAAGTTGCTTGATCCTGAATACTTCTGCCGTTTCTTAGTTTATTTTGTGATTTAATTTTCTTCTTAAAATAAACAGATCTTTATAGTTTTATGGCCTCGTCTATCCATTTGTGTAGATTTTGTTTTGTGTTTATGATACATGGTTGCTTCTAATGTCTCACAAGATATCCTAAAAACATCTTTCTGTAAGATTTCAATTCAGAATTTTCACATTACAAGGTAGGTGTTGTCAAGTATAATATATTATAGAATATGTTCAGTTTTTCTTTGGGATTATTAATTAAAGTAGCAAAATATTTATTTTTTCATTAATGCACATCAATTAGCATTTCATATATTATAAAATAAAAATGAACATGATAAGATTTATATATAATTAGAAGCATAAAAGTTAATTATAATTTGTGTTAAGAACGTTATGCAAAATGAAACGAAGAACTTTAACAAAATGTTTATAAGACAAGACCTAGAACCTACACTTTTGTTCTATTATCATAAAAGATGAGTCAACATTGTGTACTATCTAGGTAGATAATACACAACATATATTATTCTATAATTGTTAGGATTTGTTTTGTAAATGCAGGTAAAACCTAGACAGACATAAATACAGATCATTATTATTCACATATTATACCACTTTCAAATTATTTATGAAGATGTTCTTAACTCAATCAAACTGTGACCACTGTACGATATTTATTAATTCATTTTAGAATATGCTTAGTTTTTCTACTCATGTTGGCTGGATTTCAATATTTTTAAAAATATATTTGCATTACAGCAGGACAAAATAAGTCAAGAGAATATCAAATATTCTGATGGTGTTTCTTCATTGATTCTTTTCTACGTGTCACTTTTAGGCTTAATTAATTAAATATTGAATACACTTTTATATTTTAGACAACGTATGCCTCCAACTCTTGAAGGCCAACTTACTATGGAGAAAACCCCGTCTTACTGGGTGACTAGATCAGCTCCTCGACGCGTGTATGCTATGAATTCCTCTATAAAACTTTTAGCTGTTGTTAGAGATCCTGTAACACGAGCTATTAGTGACTATACACAGTCAGCAAGGTATTACTTATAAGTTATGTTAAATTCTTCTCATTGAAATAAGTTATTAGTTGTATTTTATATGATTATATGTTTAAATTGGGTAAAATCACTTTTACTATGATACTTGGTGCCTCTTCCATGACCTTTTAAATGCATTTTTAAGAAAAAGTCACTTTTATAAGTTACTTTTAATGTGGGTTGTGGAAGAGACCCATAGTATTTTAATCACTATGTAAAGCCCTTTCTTCTATTATATATATAACTTGAATCCTATTTTAATCTTAATTGACAGAGGCTGTAATTAATTCATTTTTCTAGCAAACATTCCTTTCTACCTCGTTTTGAAGAATTAGCATTAGTCAATAATTCTTCACCTTGGGGAGATTGGTCAGTAGTAGATGCTTCATGGCCACCTGTTCGACTCGGTATATATGTACGACCAATGCGACGCTGGTTGAGAAGATTCCCTCGGTCCAGAATATTACTAGTGAATGGTGAAAGACTAATTGTGGATCCTGCTGCTGAAATGGCGAGGGTACAGGTGCGTTAACTTTCATAGAAAGTATATTATCTTTTATAACTTAAAAGATATTAATTATTGTGATTAACTCGGTTGTGTTGTGATCAAAGTTTGTGTTGTATATATAACCACATTTTTTATTATGTTCTTAAAAATCTTCAAAGAATGAATAAATTATTGTTTTATCATACTATACCTGCAAAGTATTGAAAATAAACCAATAATTTACAACTGCCATTGTTCGTAAGCCTCCTCGTTATGGTCCATGATTAGAGCTTCTCTATCATTCTAAATATTTTTACTTTTAAATCATAACTATAATTGATATCATAATTGTTTTATTATTATTACTTTTTAAAGTTGAAATTGGCTGACAATCAGTTTTTTGGTAATTATGCATTCTACACATGTAATCTTATTTCTCACTTAAGCTTCACTATATGAGTCATAGATGTATAAAAAAGAGAAGATGCATAGTTGTGTACTATTTAGATGGCGAAAAATGTCAAAAAATGGAGAAGTGTACATTTTGTCTCTATCTCACATTTTATGATACCATTTTGCAATGCCTAAGAAAAAGAAAGGAAGGAACATTATTTATTATCTAACATTTCAACCGGAATGTCATAAAATAAGGTTCTTTTTAAATAAAAAGAGAACAAGATAATTTTGTTATTAGAACAAAATAAGTCATATTTTTTTACAATTTTCCGTGGAGTTATTTAATATTATTTTAAATTTTTTATTGTTTTGGTTGAATGTATTAAAAGAATCATAGTATATTTTTCTTCATAATAAAGCTTAATATAGTAATCACCTAAGATTAATATTAATATGAATTTTTAATTTAATAATATCAGTGAAAATGTACATGAAAGAACTTAATAATTTCTAAAGTCTATAGATTATAGTAATATAAAACTTGCTTATTATTTATATAATAAAATAACATGATTATTAAATATTTATTTACTTTTGATGAACGTAATACTTTTATATATGTAACTTGCTAAAAAACAAGTATTAACATAATTTTTTTTGGAATAAGTTTAATCTGTCATAATGATTTCCTTTTAGAGCTAATTTTAAGATTTGTATAAATAATAAATAAAAAATGCAACTCCGTTAGTATAAGAATAGAATCTCTATTGGTAAGCGATTGAATAATGTCACAATGCAAGAAATACGAAATGGATGTTGTTTTGGTTTAATTTTTTTAAGTCTGTTTTTATCTCGACTTTTGATGCTACTTTAAATGAAGAAATACAAAATACTCATTATAATACATGATTGAGCACCTATTGTTATAAATAAACTAAATTTTGCTTATGAAAATAAAAAATACCATCCTTTTTCATAGCTTTTTATGTGCTAATATTGCATTTTTTAAGAGAATACTTCGACATTGTAATGGAAGGTACAACAAAAGTACAGTGAATGCAATGAGTGCTAAACTGTCTATTTTAACACTCATTGCATTCATCTTCTCTTTTTTATACATCAATGATATGAGTATAAAATAAGTACACTTCAAAAAATATTCAAGGTGTCAGTCACAAAATCTAAATCTCTGCATTCTTTCAAAAAATTGTAAAATGGCAACACCATTTCCACAGTTTTGGATATTTTTAGATCTGAAATGTACTTACATATTTTAAAAATTGCACAAATGCCTCACCACTAAAACAAAAAATATAAAACTCCCATAATCTTACAATTTGAGTAGTCTTGGAAATACAAAAATGATATTATTTAACCAAATATGGTTGCAAAAAAAAAATGGTTAATTGGAAATTCAACAAAATTGGTTAACAATTGAGGAACTACCAAAAAAGTTAAGAGTCATAAGACAAATGAAATAAATAAATACCAAACAATTAAGAAAATAAAAATAGTTAGTCTTAAAAGAAATAAATTATTGTTATTATAAACTCAGACCTATTTCCCAGAAGGGTAGGCAAAGACAATAGATTTTCATATAATATGATCTTTTGCTTCACTGATATTGATTAACTATTTTATGCAAACTCTTTGGTTTCCGGTATGTAAAATTTGGCCTTTACATATGCCAACAATTTGGTCTGTATAGGTGTTTCTAGGGTGACCCTTTCCGATCCTTCCATCACATGTATTCGCTCTATAGATTTATTTTATCAGTCTGCTTTTATTAATCCTATTCAGATGGTCACTACATCTTTTTTTCAAATCACACCTCTCTCTGACATCACTTTTCCTACATCTATCTTTATTGTTATAGAAGTGTATATTTTTTGAGATTCTCACAAACACTTCCATTCGATATGTCATACAATACAATTGGCAAAACTTTTTTAATCTTCTAATTAGCCTCCTAAGAGTGACTCCATATTCAAAATGTGTTTTTTACATTACATATCCATGTTTGGGTCACAGAACTTAATATGTGTACCAAATACACATATTTCAACCTAATTAGTCCAGTAGATTGAAAATATGTAGATTATTACGGACAGACAGACACACAAGTAATTCTATAAGAGATCAATTTTTTTTCATTCAAACATATGGAACCCTAAAAATGAAAAAGAAAACCTTGAAGCAAAAATTGACATCAATATACTAAAATGTTCAGAACACTTCAGCAGGTAGTTGTTTTACTAATGTGTAAAATACTATTTAAAAAACATGGAGTATCTCAAAATTCTTAACTTAAAAAATCTTTATTATTCTCTTGGTCTCTAATTTACTCTAGAATGATAATTGATAACTATTTAAAGTTATAAATCACTGTTATGCGTTGTCTATAAACATAGTATCCATGTCACAGGTTTTTTATTAAAAAAAAAAACATGAAAATCTCAATCAACAGTAACAAACATGAATCAGGAAACAAATAAAAAATCATTTACTTATACATTTTATTACTCTTATTACAGGAGTTTTTAGGTTTGAAAAAGGTAATAACTGAAAAACATTTTTATTTCAATTCAACCAAAGGCTTTCCATGCTTACTCAAGTCTGAAAGCAACTCGACCCCACACTGCCTTGGAAAAACAAAAGGTCGAAACCATCCCAGCATAGAGCCAACAGCAATTGAACAACTGAGGGAATTTTATAAGCCTTACAATGAAAAGTTCTATGAAATGTCTGGCATTAACTTTGGTTGGCCATAACTTTTATATACAAACTTCTAAAATAACAATGATAATAATAACTAAAACACTGTCATAAGTTTTCATTTATGAATAAGAAATTATGTTCCTACTTATGATATATTTTTGAGTGTTCATTTGTGCCCACTTTCCTTGTTTTTCTACATAAAATGTGAGTGGGCAAAAATATATAAACAGCTGTAGATGGTACAGATATTAACAGTACTAATTTACTTTTGTTTAATTTCGTCATGTGCAATTTAATTAAACAAAATGTGATGACATTGAGAAAAAGAATTATGTAAGATTGTAGTTTGTAATATTCTATAATTGGCTTGTTTTAATTCAATTCATTGTAATCCTATAATTTTCTCATTCATTGGACGTCCACTACTATAAGCTTTTCTAATAGATTTCCATGGCATATGATAGCGAACAGCCAACATCAAACGGTGGTGTTTAACTTTTACCAAGTTAGCCAGTCCAACAAGTGGCAGGCCAACCCACACTAACCTCCACAAATATTTCCCAGTATATAGAATCATCAGTGAATTTGTAAATGTTAAAAGGATATAAAATATATTTAAAGAGAAAGAATTTTAAACTTTCCAAATATGGTCTATTTGCTATAAAAAATCAGTTGACAGTATTACAGTACATTGAATCTCTAAGGCAAAGGATGAATGTTAATAAAAATACCTAGTAATATTTTAAAACTTAACTATGACTGAATCCAAAAATTGGGCAGGTCTATATAGCATAATTATGTACTATAAAATGTACATTATATTAGTGCGACAACATACGAGCTTCTAGTTTTGTGTTGGATTTAATTAAGACAATGTAGACTCAATATAATCGCGATTTTATAATGTTAGGACTTCATATGTCCTCTCAAAAGTCAAAAGTTCTTATCCAACAATACCTACATTGTAGAGATTTAATGTTATTTCTATGTATCTGTATCTTACACACTATTTGTACGAACTTGTATGTTAAAGTTAAGGAATGTTAATTGGCTACCTTTAGCTAGTAGGCCCTTCAAGGCAAAACTCTTTTTCATTCTGCAAGCCTTGGAAAACAGACAAGTTTCCATCAATGTTATGGAATGCTATCTAGTATTTTAACATTGTTTTACGGCCTAATATGCGAGAATGTTATACTTTTCTTATTTCTACTGTATGCTAGAGCGTTCATCATATGTATTTCAAACTCAAAAGTTTTTAATTATGAAAAACAATACTTCATATATTACTATGTATATGCAAAAAAAAAAAAACAATGAAAAAAGGGTTCACGATTATAATATTTCAATTATTATACTCACCAATTGTTTGGTAGAATGTGGGTTATAATGACAATGCATATATTATATTACTACACCCTGAGGATTCAGTACTTAAATTATTTATGTGATTGCATTTATCAACAGTCTCAATGTTTTTTTTTTTAATTTTCTGTTTATGATACTGATTCTGGCGAGATATTGATCCTGACAATTCTGAATTTGTTTTACAAATATTATTTTAAGTTTTTTTGAATTATCTGAATCTTTGAAAGTTTTTAAAGTTGTAAAGTTTTCATAGCAGGAAATTGAAAAATGTTCCATATATTCTTTTTTCTGCTTTCTATGTATAGGTGTTATGCACCTCTATAGAATGTATATCCAGAAGTAAATAAATAATATATTGTGGCCCACTTCACAGTATCTACTCCCATTTCAAATCTAAATGTGTTATCACAGAATAATTTATTTTTATACAATATTACTAAAATTAACAATTTTCATATTTTTTCCTCTATTTGTGCTGAAATCTTGTTGCCAAATTTCATGATTCTAGGTCCGTGAGAAATACCTAATAGTTTTTGACTTATTTGCAAATTTTAAAATATTAGACATAAATAGGCATATTATAACTATAGTTTTTGATTATGTTGACATAAAACCTAGATTTTTTTACAGCTTCAAGAAACCCCATACACCTAAGCATTTAGTATTAATTTCATCTTGATACTTCCACATGAGTCTGAGAAAAAGGGTCTTGACAGATAAAAAACTGGCAACAGTGATCTTAAAAGGGTTCCTTTTATTTTTATCAGCTAAGGAATTCTATAATATCTAATTTTTTATTATAATGATTCCGAAAGGGGCATAAATCATGGCCGCAATGCCGTTTTATGTAATAATCATTATTATACAATTACTATGAATTGAATTGAAAAAAACCTAATTATCACAGAAAAAATGTTATATATGTTTATAATGTATCATAATGTTATAAATGTTTTTTTCCACGAACCGGTTTCAATGAAGTTGCTAAATTATACTACAAAAAACGAATGTTAACAGTAAACAAGAGCTATTCATAGTTATTGTAAAGCACTGCTGCCCATCCTCAGCTTTACATCATAAAGTATTATAACTATCAGTATTAAAATTTATCTAAAATACAGTTTGAAGACTAAATATTAAATATTGTCAATGCTTTATTGTTTATATTTATTTTAAATATTGCTTTTGATGCTATTTTGAAAGATTTGCTGATCGCTATTTTAAGTTCCTATATTTGAAAATTGTATACCTCATAAAATTTGTCTATTGGTGATTTAGTGTTAATTGAATGTAATTTCAAATGCTGATTATGCAATATACTTTTCTATCAACATAAGTCAGTTTCTATATACTATTGTTATTCCAGTAGGACAATTATTACTTATTTTATTATAATTTTAAAACATTACTATTTTAATACATACTGCAATCTCGAAAATTATGTTACACAAATTACATTATACAACTGCCGCAACCGCTGTGTCTTACATACTTTTTTGATCCATTGAACATGAATTTACAATTTCATATGTATTATTCAACATCGATACAATTATACAACTAACATTTTTTTTTGTATATGTAAAACAGTATGGATTATAAAAAAATTCCTGCATGAATTTCTACCCTAGTTATGAATACTATGGCCATACTTTTCAGTTTTTGTTTTTGTGCTTAAAAAAGTTGACTGGTTTAAAAAAGAAAAGAAATAGCAAAGGAGAGTGATTGTTCATTTTTCTCTCCCTCTATAGGTCATATGGGGCTAAATAACAAAGTGACAATTAATATCAAAGGAAATACTCACTGTGTTAAAATGCACAGATGGTTTAGCAAATTAATTTTATATAATTATTACAAATTTTGAGGTTATTTTCTGACTTTGTACTGTATTTCGAATATAATACAATATGTAGATGTTGTATTTATACATTCATTAATATTAATGATTTGGTCTATATGGAATTCGATGATTTTAAAGAAATAATAAAATTGTTTTTTATTAAAGAAATAGACGTTGATTTAAGGAATTCCTTTTAAAAAAAATGTTAAAATACTAATGTGTCCTGAAAAAATAAATCGCGCTAAATTTTAAAAGAAATTTGAATTGAATAATTAACTTGTTTTTAAATGCTCATAATTGAAATTCAAAAGTCATATAAACTAACCTTAGCCTAAAAATGTTGACCTCTGGTTTTGTTTTAAACTTTGTTTTAAAAAAATGCTAGAATTAATATATTAAAGTTGGTTTAACAAACATTTATATCAAGTATAAGGATGTTAGTCTTAATATTTCCTTTTCTGCTGTTCAAATCTTGTGAAATTAAGGAAGATGTGTCTGTTTTATACAGCGGCGATCGTCGACCGCCGACGGCCTCGCACCTAAGGGTGCCTCGCAAAATAGTTACATAGTTAACTTTTAACAGTCAACAAGAAAATTTTAAATTGAAAAAACGGAATTATACACTAGTGTAATTCAAAGTTTTCGTGTTGACTGCGAAATAAACAATTTTAGGCCTCTGCCTAAAATTGATGTCGCCGACGTCCACATTTGGTCTAGCGCCGCCACTGGTTGTGTATGTAAATTGTACTAATAAAAAAGTAAATTAATGGAAGAAAAAACAATTGGTGAAATTACAGACTGTAAGACTGGCGGCTCGTGTAAGATTCAAGAATTGGTGAAATATATTTTTGTACATATTGCAGATGATCACCTACTGGTAATAATCAATGCTTAACTAAAATATTCTACTGTATTCAGTTTGATTACAATTAAAATATATGCACATGTGACAGTGTTATCATATTCACAAAAATTACTGTAGTAGTATTTACGCAAATGCAGAGCAGTAGATAATCAGAACAGTAGGTGAATGTAGATTTATGAATTCATAAGGTTGTGTCAATAATTATCGCAATTATTGTATATATAGGATAACATCATATTCTTTATATAAGGTTGGGAAAAGTTTTTCATGTTTTATATACAAATTCAAGATAATTTTTCTTCACATTTTATTTACATTTAATAATACTATTTTGTTCAAAAACTTGTTGCCATTTTGTAGGTAGTGACATAATTAATCCCTTTGCTGTAGAAATTTTGGGACATCTGATCAAAAAACTGCGACAAGTAGTTTTGACGGTGTTCTCTTGATATTAACCTAACACTATCTAAAGAGACTATGAAACAAGTGAAAATCTAAGGCTGCAAGGTCAGGGCTATATGGACCCATTAACATTTCCCAACCAAACTCTCAATATTTTCTGAGTGGCTAAAGATGTGTGATCTGGCATTATTATAGTGAAAAACCACACCCTATTTTTCTTTTTTAAAATGACATCTATTTAATGGTATCAAAACTAGCCAGATACAAACAGCACAACCAAAGAGATTTTATTATAACTTTTTACTTATGAAATACAAAAAACTTTTTCTCAGACTTAATATATATTTTGTTTAATGATCCCCTAATGAAATCTTATTGTATTTTTTTCCCATATATTGAAAACCACACTTTGTAATAGTTTTTTTATCTAAATGTAATTTAACTACTTTAGTGATATTTTTTAGAAAGCCATTGGGTTTCTGCATAATATTTATATTACAATAAGATTATTAAATAATATTTTAAATTAGGAATTCACAAATTGTGTGAATTTTGCACACAATTTGTGAATTCCCAATTTTTAATTATTCAATCTAATGTGAAATTTGATATTGTGAGTTCTTGTATATAACAATGAAAAAAAAGTTAATACATTATTTTGTGTGTAATTTCTGATTTAAAAGTAATTAGTATTCAGATTTTTTTTTATTAATTATATGCTCCACTATGCTATAGCAATTAGCACTCGAACCCTCCATGCAGCAATGTGCCATGTAGCAATATAGCTTTAGGTTTAAGGGAATCAGCTTTAATTCATAAGAAACATAAAGACTTCTATTGTAATCGCTTTGAAACACATCGCCAAAAAGTTTTAAAGAATGTGTTCATTCTCATATCATTTATTAATAAATGAGTAAACTGCTGTTGTAATTTGTTATTTTAATTCATATACATATTTTATTCAAAGCAATATATGTGTTTTACTAAAATAACACATTATTATTTCCTTTTCCTCCAAGAATACAATTCCAAAACACGTTTGTAAATGTTTAATATAACTACTTTTAAGGTAGTTTATTGATTAAAAGGAAAGGCGATATTTTAATTGATGTTTTATTTTTAAGACTTCTTAAAATTAACCATTATCCTTTAGTCTTAAATGTATATAAAAGTTAATATAAATAATCATGTTCTCCAACATTTACAGGCAAGTCTTCAGGCTTCATTTGTAGATATATAGAACCCAAACACACCACAGCAAAATGATAGGCACATTGTTTACTGTCAATGTAAGCAGCAACCAGGGGAATACCGTTCTCTGGAACAGGCTTTCAAGAAAAATTATTAAAACCAACGTTTGAGGTATCATTCAATACATTGAGTGATAATAGGAACAATTAAAACATTATTTATACAAAGAATTATATTTAAAAATTAATATACAAATAACGTGCAAATTTACGTATTTATATAAAAATACATACAACGAATACAACAATGACTTGTTCCTATCTGAGTGGAAGGGACGCGTGCCTCACATTCTGTCTCTGCTCTTAGGCGGGCTAACCAGCCCGAGTGGGGACGCGTGCTCACTCAGCTCTCTTGAGCGCATAACGCGGAGCGGGTCTTGAAGTGTCGGCAAACCAATTTATTGTGCCAAAAAACTGTGCATTTAGGATAAACAACATAGAAACAGGTGATGTTACATTACCAAAGTTTTGAAAATTTTAATTTAACAAAAAATTAACATGAAATTGTTATTCAGGATACACAGCATCCTTAAATTAGTGGCAGGTTTCATAATGGACGAGACTTGTTGAGAATGGCTTTTCAAATGCAGTAGAACTCATTTGAAAACTGAATATTTTTTCAAATTTAAATATAATGAATGAACCAAAAGTGGAGATGGTTATGCAATGGATGGTTATAGCATGAGATTCAAAATGTATCGTGTCGGCAAAGTAATATCAGATTCAGATATATTGAAAACCAAATATATCGCTGATATATGTGCATCGGATAAATCACTAATAAAAATTTTACAAATTATTTTCTATATTCCATAGACTGTTTTAAAGCAAAAATAATAAGTTAACTTTTAATATGTTATGAAGAAGGTTAGTCATTTTATACATATATGTAGCTTGATAGTAATTTGAAGTGATTCAGGGTTAAAATTTACTACTCTAAACAAATTATCCTGAAATGCGAGATGGTCTTTGAGATTTTCTGAAATTTTGTACATCCCTCTCATACACATCAAAATGTACTTTCAGATGTGTGTCTTTGATACATCCTTGTATGGTTTTATGAGATATCTTTTGGCATTACAAATGCATTTTTGTCGTTAGAACTTGAACTTTGCTTAATTTCTTACACTCTTCATTTATCACATCAGCATTGTGTTTTACCATATCCCAAAAACAGATTTTTCGATCCAGTTATCAAAATTTGTTTTAAAATCTATTATAAAAGAATATAAATAATCCATTTTTTAGAGTCATCTAATCTTAATTGAGACGCTTTATTTGGTACTACTTCACCATGACCTAAGTCATCTTCATTGGGACACCAATGTTCATTTAACATTTTGGGGTGCTTGCTTCATTTTATATCTTTGATAGTGTACTTTGCTCTGAACTTGTACTTGGAACTGCATCAACTAAATTTTTAGTTTCTAAAGATAATTGCCTCAGTATATTGAACGGATTTCGTAACTTCTTAGACTTTGGTGTTGAATCTTCTAGAATACAATCAGAACTGACGATGAATCTAAAACTATGTGACGCCTGTCACATATCTCATATTCATCATTTCGCTTTTATGGGTATTATTAAAAGTTTTAATAATTTAGAAAAGGCTCTTTGGCACAAATTATTTTAGAAGCTAATGTTTTTAATCTAACTGCTAACAGCTTTATGGCATTTAAGTGTTCTAAATATTCTTCAGAGGGCATTGACAGTTTCTGCTTCTTGTTCCTATTACTTAGACCATCATTTTCTAAATCAATTGTTTCACTACTTCTTCATTCACAATGTCAAAATTATTATTCAGTACCAAAGTTGTTCGGTATTTAATGTTATATTCCCTTATGATTTTTTGTAATGTTTCTAAAACAACTTGATTGACTATGCCCACATTCATTCTTTGTTGTTTTAATTTTAAAGCAGCCAGTTTCATTGAAGCTAAAATTGATGTTTGGTACCTGTCTCTGTATTGAGTATTGTAAGTGCGTTTCCTCCATGATCTATTTTGATTGTTTATATCAAACGTAATATAGCTTCCATAATTTTGAAATATGTGGTGTGGCCTAGGTATTCGTGGTCTATGAAAAGACTGAAAATGAGATCTAAGAAAGTTAAATCTGGCATTGAAAAAATTATTAAAATATCCAAAAGATGTATTGAGTCCTGTATTGAAAGGAAAATTATGAAATGGATTATGTTGCCTTTGAAAGCAAAATGATCTGAAAAATTGCTGTTGCTGAGAGTAATTTGAAAATCTTCTGTGTTGTTGAAAACCTGTATGTTGTTGAAAATTTTGAGAAGAGTTAGAGGTTGGAGCCTGTGAATCCTGAATTCGAGGCACACTGGCGTCATTAACTTCGTCTGGCAAAGAATAATCTCTTGTTTCAGATTCTGAATGTAATTTTTTTTCTGAAATATTTTTCATATTTAGAATGTACATATTTTTAGTAAAGCTAATTGGTTCAGGTATAAATTTTTTATCTGGGACATTAATATGGACCATTGTTTTGTGAAGCATCTCTGGCAGATTATCCAATAAATGGTGTGAAAAATTAATATGTTTACTTCTTCTTGTCTGAAGATTTTGCATTTTAGATGTAAACAAATTACATAGATAATTCAGCTGAAATGTCTGATTAGCCTCTGATAATTCATTTTCATCATTATCCATTGGTTCCGAATTGTCATTTACAGATTTTATTTCTTCAGTATCCATAATATTGTTACCAGTGCAATTTTGAGATACTGGATCTTGGATTTCAGTACTATTTTTTAAATGGGCATCCAAATTACTTTTTCTCGCCATCTGTTACTGGTTTCACTTCATGTCTAAATACTTTATATCCCAATCTACTTAACGAAGCATAAATTCTGTACTGGAGCATATTTATTTTATCTCTGAGCAATAGTGAATAAGCTTGTTGTAATGAGACTGTAACTCCATTGTATTTTAAATGAAGGCAATTCTGAAATTTTTTTAGTACCAATTATTTACAATATTTAAATCAAGCATATTAATAATGTAATAAAAATCATTATTACCACTTCCATTAAAAACAGGGCTTCTTCAGGTTTTAAAAATAACTGGTTACCCACATTGTGACCTAAATATTGCCAATAACTGCCAGTTTTTTTGATGATTTTAGCTACTTTCAGATCTTCATTCCATTCAGCGTGACTAAGTACACCACTGAGGAGATTTAAAAAATAATTAAACACATCCATTTTCATACAAAAGCTCAGCTAAACTGTCTGAATTAGTGGAACAAAAAAATAAAATAAAATGAATCCATAACACAAACCAGATATTTTGACAATATTTTTTGATTATCTGCTTTTGCTAAAGTAATAATTTCCATTGGAAAATTACTCCTTTTCATAACAACAGTTTTTGGTTAAAAATGTTTGTATAGAGATGTGAATTGTTGTTGATGTGTATGATTATTACATCACAAAATTCTTTGTTTTAATAAAATGTATAATAAAGATGAAAACAATAAATGATGCCGTTAAGCAAAGGGCACTTTAGAGAATTGTAAAAACTACAAAATACTTAAAAGCTTGTTTTATCAATATGAATTCCAACTTTTCATATTGTAATTAAAAGTTATATCAAAGCTTACTAGAGTTGTACTAGTGATCATCACAGACGCCACTATAATTTTCATTGTATCAAATGCTATCAATAACTTTCATTAATTTGATGGTGCTGATTACAAGTTTACTGATTGTTTCATCATTTTCTATCAAATTTAATAGAAATTACTTAAAACAAAGGGCAATTTTTGACTCAATAATTGATTTTGTTTTAAAAAATTATATTACATTTTATTTTAATTAAAAAAAATAAAAAATGAAAATCAGTAAACAAAAAATAAAACTGGTCAAGTTCAAGTTGGTTATGCACATTAAAGGTTACCAAGAACTCTTTATTTCTGTACTTTTTGTTGTCTTCTGTATACTGTCATTGGTTAAACTCTGGCCCCTATATTAATTATTCTGAGAAATGTGACCATAGCGCTATCTGATTTAATCTGTAACTCCATCTAGTAATGGATGTCAGAATAAGTGCATGTACTGTTCTAATGCAATATTGAAAGTGTTCTTAGAATATTTTTTTAATATCTTAACATGATGATTATAGTAAAATTGATTATTCTATTAAACTTCAACTGTCCTAATAATTTTAGAAATATAAGATGGATATACAACAAATGTTAGGGCTACATAAAAAAATGGTTATTTCAGACTTTTCTTGAGTTCTGTCAAAATATGTTTGACCACTTTAATTTTCTCATGAAATACCTATAGTTAAAACTACCTATCTAAATTATTTCAGATTTTAGGATTGCAAACTTCTGAAATAAAAAGGAGAATAATTAAATTTTAAACAGTACTTAAAAATTAAGCAACATGTTACATGTGGATATGTAATTAGCAAACCCATGTTGATAGATGTATTTGTAAATTAAACAAATAATCATAAATTACACATGAGAAAAAAATGAAAATGTTACTTTTATAGTTGTAACGAGTGTTTGCTAAATAAATTCTCTATGTCAGTAGACTATTAAATATAATATGTAACTAAAAGTTGCTAATATAAATTATGCAATATGTAAAAGCTGCATCTATTATTACTGGTTGCCTTAGCAAGAAATTATGTTTTAAATTACACAAACATTTTTACAAAAAAATTGGTTATCATTATAGTCGGTTTACATATGATAATTTTATGTGAAAATGTCATAAGAAAACAATCATGAAAATTGCTTCCTTTTTATGAATCAAATTGAATTATTATCACTGAATTATCATTATTTTGTATAACACAAAAAAAGGAGTTAATTAAAAATGACAATGTTTTCGATAAATTAACATTTATTTGCACTCGTTAATTCAAATATTTTTCTACTTAAATTATACAGTAGAGTTAAATGCGTCACAAACCGAACGCTTAGGCCCATCATGCCTCTCTATTGTTCCGCGCTCTAGCTCGCACGCTCGGCTCAGGCGGAACGCGACAATGAGTCATGCTTTTCATGTGCAGCCAGCGCTCATCAATTTATAAGATGTTATCATGTCAAAATATTAATAATGATTTAGAAAGTATTTGAACAGGGTATTTTAAATTCCAGAGGTAAGTGTCACAAATATGAAAACTCAATTTTGAATGCCTTGCAAAACTTTTTTTTTACATTGTTTTTAGTTCTGAATTATTAACATTTTAGTAATACTTAACACATTCTCTGCCGGTAGTACAAACAAAAAAAATTACAAAAAAACTTTTTGCTTGAAATTGATGCATTAGGTCAACAATCAACTTAAACTATGATATCAGTTAGACTTCGATGGGCTGCAGGGTTCCTTAGATATTAAAATAAAAACCCGTGAGGTCACATGTGACCTATGCGGCGCTATAATACGTTTAAATAAATATTCGTTACAACGGCGCCGCGTAGGTCACACCTCTGGTCACCCGCACCTCTCAGTCGCCAGCCAGCGTTTGTACGGGACGGTTGTGTTGATGCAGAATTGTCTCTTTTTTTTGTGTTGATGCGGCTTTGTAATGATAAGCAAAACTATGGATTTGTTCAATTTAGATCTCGATATGGAAGTCGTGAATATTTCATTAGAAGACTTACAGAATATTGACCTACTTGAAGCTAGTTATTTGAGTGAGACAAGGATTACTGTGATTGAAAATCAGTCTCAATCAAATTCAGATAGTGAATATGAGATTCACAATCCAACAAAATAGCGAAATCGTCGTCGTCGTGTCATCGCAAGTGACTCGGAAAGTGAAACGGATTCGGTCCGTTATTCGGTCCGTCGGATTTTGTTATTTTCAGGTATGAAGGAACCCTACACTAGAAAACCAAAACATGCTGCAGAAGGAGATTATTTCAAATTAATGGTTCCAGATGATTTATTTGAAAAAATTGCAGCCGAAACGAATTTGTAACAATAAACGAACAATACCATGTAAGTTTTAAACCTCAATCTCGCTGTAAAAATTGGAAGCCAACTTCAAAGAAAGAGATAAAACAGTTCTTTGGACTTGGACTACATGGGTCTGGTGAAACTGCCCCAAATAAACCTCTATTGGAGTAAAGATAGGGTTTTTGGGCAAAGCTTTGCACCCTCCGTCATGAGCCATAACAGATTTGAGCTAATATTGAAGATGCTGCACTTCACCAATAATCAAGCAGCTGACAAATCTGACAGAATTGTAAAATATGATCCATCTTAGATGCCTTGAATGAAAATTTTGCGAAATACTATAGCCCTAAAGAAGAGATATGTATTGATGAAGTCAGGTTCCTTTAGAGGTCGCATTATTTTCAGGCAATAGGACAAAAAGTAAGAGGCACAAGTATGGTATGAAACTATTCAAACTCTGCACTATACCTGGCTACACCTGTAAACTGGAGTTATATGCAGGCAAAAATCACGAAACCGTCAACATAACACCTACAAGGGTAGTAATGTCTCTCTGTGACGACATACTCAACTTGGGTCACACAGTTGCAACCGACAACTGGTACACAAGTATTGATCTGGCCAATGAACTACTCAATAAAGACACACACCTGGTTGGGACACTGAGGAAAAACAGGAGAGTATTGCCGAAGAATGTAATGGACACCAAATTAAAACCAGGAGAATCAATAGCAATGGAGAATGAACGTGGAATATGTGTGTTAAAATGGAAAGACAAGCGTGATGTGTTGATGCTTTCAACAAAACATTCTAAGGGGATGGCAACGGTTTTAAAAAAAGGCAGAACTGTTCGAAGCTGAAAATGATTTTAGCATACAATAAGGCAAAAGGCGCTGTTGATTTGAGCGACCAGATGACGTCTTATTCTTCACCACTCCGCAAAACCGTCAAATGGTACAAAAAGCTGGGTATCGAACTTATTTTGAATACTGCCTTAGTCGATGCATGGGTAATGTACTCAAAAAACAAGAATATAAAACTAAGTATAGTACAGTTTAGATGACAACTTGTAGAGTACCTTGTTGATTCAGAGAAAGACGAAACTGAAGATGTTATAGTTGAGAGGCCAAAAAGATTGAGGCATGCACTGCTAAGAAAAGAGGGATCAGTTAGAACAATGAGACAATTCTGTGTAGAATGCTATAAGGATTGCGTAAAAACTTTTGGTTCAAGAGCTGCCAAAAATAAGGCAAAGAAAGTTATAACATATTGTAATGAATGTCCTAACAAGCCATATTTATGTTTGGTATGTTTCAATAAATGTCACCGCTACACATAAGATTTTTGCAAATGTATTTTTTAAGCTTAAAATAACATGAGACTGATTATATAAGTTAAATTGATTCTACCATTTCTGATAATAAATAATCACTGTTATTGATTTTTTCATTTGTTGTTTTTTTTTCACACATTTGAATTTTTACATAATATTTTCCACAAATTCTTGAATAGGTAAGAACCATATTGGAGGATTGCTCTACAGCGCCGCACCGGTCACATACTATAGAGAAATGTATGATAAATGTATCCTACGGCTCAAAAATTCGTTTCTTAAACCGGTCTGCTCTGAGGTCACCGGTGCCCTACGCGGCGGTCTGATACAAGACAGGGTCCGGTCACCGGTGACCTACGTGGCAGAGAATGTGTTAATAATGTGTATATTGTCTCTCAATAGTTACCTTTTGTCTATTCTCTCGACTTCTATAAGACATTTCTGTGCTTCTAAAGCAGCTTGAATTTGTTTCTGCTCCAGCCATGATCCATTTGGTAAAATATCTTTTTGTCCAACTTCTGGAAGTGTTGATTCTATTTTAGTGGCACCTTTTGCCACTAATTCCTCCCCTCTGCAATTAGTTTTCCATTTAATGTAGCAATATGAATAAACAAATCTATCATTAATATAAATATTATAAAATCAATTGTGCCCTTAATTTTTTTTCATAATTATTAACAAAATTCATGAGTTTTTAGATTAAAGTGCAACAGAGTCCTCAGTCTAGGACCTCATTAACTCATGAAACACCACCCTAGAAAATCTACTTATTAACCACAACTTATTGCACGCCTCACAAGTGGAGCATTGAGGTGGTGCTCTACTCTCGACATGTCAAAAAACCCAGACTTTCGATACTTAAATGACGTTTTTAAATATTATTCTTAGAACACAATACTAACCCAGACTGTGGAAAATAATGTAGATTTACATTCAAGCTAAACCTAAAAATCTCCTCTAGAACTGAATTCTTACAGGTGAATAAGACAAAGCTAGCAAACATGGTATCCATAAGAAGTTGAGCCATTTTTTGGGTAATAAAAAACACCGTACTATCAATTTGACTTTGATAGAGACACCATTCTACTGAGCAATTGCATCATCATTTGATAACATAAGACAATCTCTCTAAAAAAATAATATTGTATTGCTGTCGTTCTAAGTATCTAGGAGGCTTTTGCAAGGGTATTGCACGAACGATTACTGTACAAAATAAAGACCAGACTATTTAATTCTTCTTATATTGTTAAGATCTTACTTATTAGATGAAAAATTCTAGGCCAAAGGAGGATATACAAATTTATAGAAAATTATCCCTGGTTATAATGCAATAGGGTTATAAATCTTAGTCATTCTTATATTTAAATTGTATAAAATAATAATTGCATGAGATCTCCTAACGAGTGATTAACATAGAAATAAAACTAGCCCAGAGCATGTCCGACCATGATTAATGTAGGATTTCGAAACAGTTGCTACAAAGAAATGCACTACAGATAAAAAAACTGATGTTACACTTTTTTCTATGTTTCTCACACATAATAAACATAAGCATTTTAGTCACCTATAATTAAAAAAACAAGTAGGTATGTCGACTATTACTGTTAAATTAGTGTAACCTAAAAAGCACCATCAAAAGAGTGTATCTTCCATGACTCTTATAGAAAAACTGCAAAACATTTTGTCTAAATTAAAGAAAAGGATTACTATACGAAAATTAAATTACGATATTCCTACATGTTTACCATGATGAACACATTATCTAGCCATAACCCTGATAGGTGAACGACTACTTAAAAATCTCATATAAGATACTTCGCTCTCCACACCACTTAGATTGAAGCCTAAGTTGAAACAGCCACATTAAAGAAAAAGAAAGAAGCAAACTTTAGGAATCTATATTGGCTTGTAGAATGACAATCAACTGTATCACTAAAGAAACAATACTTGTCTATAAATTAAACCCATATGAATATAACCTTTCATAAAATTATATTTTAATAGATAACTTAATTGTGACTTGGATAACAGATTGCAAATCTTAAAATATATATAAAAGGCTTAAGTTGCATATCTAATAAATAAACTAAGCTTAGTACTATGCTCAATGAATTACTTTAATTATTAAACTGTAAAATATGACTTAAGGGCTGCTTATTCAATTTAACCAAATGAATTAGATATTATTTAACTGCCTGTACACCTATTTGTATTTTATTATGGTTTCATAGCCATTAGATAAATATTTTAAAATTCATTATAAGTTTTAAGTGAGTTTTCTTAAAATTCATATTTTGTGGTTTATCTACTTTTAAAGTTTTATGTCCCTCTCAAAACCTGAAAAATTATAGTAATAGACTTATAAATAACGTCAATGAAAATTATATTTAACAGTCTGACAAGTTTTTAGACATTCACAATTTACAGCTGTCAATAGAAACAATGTAATCACCAGCCCATAAACACACATATATAGATTTTAATATAGTATGTATTTACTATTTAAACACATATTTTTGTCCACATTGTTTCACTTTTTTCCAATTTATGAAGTGATGCAATACTCGTTTTATTTAACTTACTTTAATTGCAAATGTAATGTAATTTTGTTAATTTATATGAAACAATGAAGATAGGATTTCAATTATTACTTTGACTGATTATAAATGGTTATTTACTGTATTTTATGGATTATTAAAACTGATCTGAAAATTATTGATTAAGTAATATAGTTCTGAACATTAACTAACGTATAAGTCTACCAAAAATTGAATAAAGATTTAGACTATTGACATATTAATGTTGCAGCATTTTAGTTATTCTAGGATATTATAAAGTACATTATATGATTTATGTAGAAAGTAAGTAGGTAATCACATAATTTTTTTAAATACCATTTATTCAATTACCAGATTTATACAGAACATAATTGTTAAAATAATTAATCACCGAATCAATAAAAAATTCTTATCTTATTGATAGATTATTGTATTCAGTCTACGTATTAGCGTTATACAAACTACCTACAAACACCGTCAACCTTTGCTTTAGTCTGGAGTCGGTCAATCACAGTGAAGTATAACAATACGAAATTAACAATAAAAAATGCCAGCAACCCAAATTGTTAAAAATACAAATTTTATGTTTATTCATCAATAATTAGAAGCAATTGGCTTGTTTCCACTAAGAACAAATCGGATGGATTATAGTTTCTAATTATAGATCAAGACATTTAGATTAGGAAAAAAAAATCTAATTATCATAAAAATTAAAGATTATTTATATTTTTAGAAAATAAATCTTAAAAAAATAGGCATTAAGTCACGTGACAGTAAACACCAATCAGAAAGTGTGACGTCACGGCTCTACAAATATCTGCTGTCGTTGACGTTTTCATTCAAACAACAAAGATAGCCTCCTGCCATTTTCATTATAATTTCTCGTTTTTATCCCTTTTTTAACACGTAAATACAGTTATTTTTAGTCATATAGTGAAAGACAAACAGATATCATCATGGAATCAGGATTTAGCAAAGCAAATAGCAATAACTTGCCCAGAGTTGACGCCGTTATGCTTGGTACATTTTTCTCATCAAATAGAGACTTTTGCTCATCGGAATTCCGCAATGTTAAAGCTTCAATGTAAGTATAATATATTTATTATAAGTTTAAATATAAATATTTATGTTTTATTACCGATTATTGATTTTGTATGTATTGTTTGTAGACCTTTTACTATCATTCCTCCTTGCAAGTGTTAGCCACTTTTTCCGTATTTGTTGATTTCTTGGAACATATATAAATAATTTTTTGGGCGTTTTTATGCTTGTACTTTCACGCTGAGGCACTACACAGCACTTGTAATAGTTATAAGACGGCAAATCCATTTTTATTTTAAAACACTTCCAATCTTAGTAAACAAACAGTTTTGTTTGGCGAGCCGTGACGTCATTCAAGACGCCATGACAGTCTTGAGCGTTTTTGACGGAAAATTAAATTGATTTTTTTAAATGCAAAATACTAATTGTAAATATTAGTTTTTCCTTAAAATATATTTTTTGGATAAAATAAGTGTCTAGGTGTATAAATAACTAGTTTTTAAAATTTTGTCAACTAGCCTATTCTCCTGTTTTCAATACTTACGTTAAGAATTTCACGGTAAACATTTGAAATCGAATTTACTTGCTAATAACAATATCAATTTCTTCTCCAGAAACGTGTATTACTGTAGTTCTGAAAAAATGTAATAATTGCATTTTTCCCAAATGCATTTTTATTGAAAAAACTAATAACACGACAAACCAAACGCGACAACGTTTGACAATGACAGATTGGCCAGGTTGACAATATAAGCCTTTGGATACAAATCTTTGCAAGTCAGTATCGCCAATTTTTTGAATTAATCGAATTTGAATAATAAGTACAAGTTGCATCACCTATTCATTAGTTGCCTTATATCGTAGCAAGAATTTTAATTTAATATTTGACAATTTACTTATAGTAACAAATGACGATATTGTAGATAGGATATGATGAAAAATTATGTCTATATTAGTTAACGCTTTCAAATATTTTAATTTGTTAACCAGTACAAAAAAAGGACATAACAAATTTTTTTAAAGTTTAGTTAAAATTAGGAAACGCCTTTTTAATTAATTAATTAGACATTTCTTACCATTAATCCGAAGTCAATAATGTTAATTGGATATAACTTTGACAATGAAAGCCAATGACAAACTAGACAAAAAGTTTCTTATAGATACCCGAAGTTACATAAACGTAATTTTATAAATGAATATTACCTTACTTAATATCTGTAAATTCTTTGATATCTACTACATTTACGGCGGATTGCACCAATATGTAAAACGTAATTACAGTGAACATCAGGAATAGACAATCAAAGATTCAAAGAATGTTTACTAATTTAATAAATATGCATATAGCAATTTAATTACTATATTTTTTATTTTTATTAATTTTCACGGTATAATCCTTGTTATACTTTAATATTACTAATTTAAACCACTGAGTTTTCAGCTTTCCAACAACTTTTTACTGAGGTTACTTCTTATTTCTTATTATTTTTTTAATAGGGACAAATATGAATTGCGACTTCCTTAAATTGTATCTTTTACTTGTTTAAAAGGAATGTACACAATAATTTAAATTTAATAGCGAATGGTTACAAAACCATAACCATTCGCTATTAAATTTAAATTATTGTGAACATTCTTCTCTTGGTCATGCTACAAATAATTTTTGAATATTCAGTTACAATATAAATACTGAAGGCATATCAATTTCATACATTTGCCTTTGATAAACTCATGGTCATAGAATTTCTTGATATAATTAATGATGTCATTTTAAATTGTCAATTTTAACGCGTAACATGATTTGGTTCATACGAATATTTTAAGTTCTTGTGGTAAATCATCGATTTTAATAATATCTGCTAGTTTAATATCAATTAGATTAACGTTAAGTATATGTAATAGCTAGGTGTTAGTTGTTAGGTACCCCTACAGCATCAGGACTGACGAGTAAGAAGGCAATGTTAAATGTTAAAGTGTCTACCTTGTATTTAAAATACTAAATTAAGATCAGCAGTTTATTAAGTTTTGAGTCTTAGTTTTGCAGCATCAGGACGGAAGAATTGAAAGTCAATAGTAAGTGATTAAGTATTTGCATGAATCCTGAAATACTAAATTAAAATCAGTGATTCTCGAGATCCATGGTTAAATTAAACAGTATCTAAAAATCTACTTGATATTTGAAATATTAAATTATGTTCAGCAGTTTCTTAAGTACAGATTCATGAGGCCAGTGATTAAGTTAGACAGTACCCTTGCAGCAATAGGACTGAAAAGTTGTAACTCGATATTAAGTGGTACAGCCTTTACTTGATAAAATCGGCAGATTCTTAAGTCTAACGGTTAAAGTAGGCAGAATTACTGCAGTATCATAAGTCGAATGTTAAAATTATTATCACATTGCCACGTCATGGGGAATAAATACGCATGCTAAGTTTCATCGGAGTCGTTTGAAAAGTTGTCAATAAATCGGTTCCAAGATTTAAGGCCATAAATCCCTTTAGAATTTTCAAAAAATCGATTTTTTTTTTACATATTTCAAAAGTATAATACCGAAAGAATATACTGACCAAAGAAAAACCCGAAACAATGAACATTTACGGTGTTATCGCATATAGTGTAGAGCAGAGCGACAGTGTGCGATTAGGTAGCGAGTCAGGCGCTCGGACCGTTAGAGGCGGAGCAACCTTACCATCACAATACTTCCTTATTTACCTTTTTTATGACCAGGCAGATGTTTCGAGAAATTTTATAGGGGGCCATTATAAATATATCTAAGTAGCGTGAAACGGTAGGTATACGCAACGAAACGTTGCTCGAAAAACAGATTCAGTTTCATATGAAATTTTGTCACGAACGGTTGAGTTTAACAAAGTAAAACCAAACTATCTGAAAGGACATAGTCATTGGCACCAACTGCAGAGTTTTCGCCGAAACCTCGGATGAAGCGCGAATTGTACGGCAAAACAGACTGAGTTTTTCTGAGATGAAAGAAGCTCGTACCACCCGGAAAAACAGTTGGCGGAAGAAAATCAGCTTTTCGAGGAAGAAGTCTGCTGTACGCACCTTGAATCGTTGATTAATCGGTAAGTCACTACAATTATTAGTTTTCACATGTTGAAACTTTAAACGCGATTATCTCGAAACTACATTTTCAAAAACTGCTCGATCGTGTTATAGCTCCAAAAGTTATCGACCGATTTCGATGAAATTTTGGGAAACCACGCTCAGTAATATTATCGGAAGGATATATCTAAAGTTTGAAAGGTAGCATATAAATAAATACCTTTTTAGAGGTCAAGTATGTCGAAAAA
Organism: Eumeta japonica; assembly: GCA_005406025.1. NCBI lineage: Eukaryota > Metazoa > Arthropoda > Insecta > Lepidoptera > Psychidae > Eumeta > Eumeta japonica. The sequence goes on along the minus strand of BGZK01001123.1, from coordinate 153,899 downwards.
ATGGTCGGAAATTCGAACTTTAGAGTAAAAGGGCTCCCAAATTTTCAATTTTGCACTTTGTCATCATTTTTTAGGTATATCCTTCCCCTTAATATATTAGTAAACGAATGACACTTGTTAAATCTTTTTCAGATTAACAGCAAAAGAGTGACAACTGCAGCACTTTTTGATGTCACGAAAAACAAGCGTCCGAAGATCCTTAATAACGCCGCCATTTTGATGATCATCGCAAAAACAAATTCTTTCCAAACTTGAATACTTCAGTAAAATTATGTCAAAATTTGAAAATGATTAGATTATTTTATCCCCTCTAAAAAAATTCTCGAAAAATACCTATTTTTCACACTTCTAAAGGGGTTTCTGGCCTTAATACCAAAAAATATATGGAGTAAATCCAAAAAAACCGCTTAAACAGGAAGTCACCGTATTGATAAAGTTTTGATTTTAATATAGTTTACAACGATTGACGTTGATACGAAAAAAGCTGATTAAATTTAGGAATCTATTGAAAGAGTCTTTTTACAAAATCTTTCTTCAACGAAATCTCTTGAACAAATAAATCGATTTTTATATGATTTACGACATTTATGCAAATATTTAGGGAAAAGAGTTAATTAAATTGTGGTACCAATTGGTAAAGTAGTCTGAAAGTTATTTCAAACAAAAGTTTTGTTTTATTTTTGAGATCTCTACTCTACTGACTAAAACCAGTACAAAATTTTTAGGCAGTCTAAATTGACTGAATTAGTTTCGAATGAACTGCGTTTCGATCGGTTAATCTGTTCAAAAGTTAAGAGAGGTTTATATATGCATACACGCGTACTCACGCACGCACGCATGCACGCGCATGCGCACACACATCCTCACCCACACACACATATGGAGGCGTGTAACAGAGTGGGGAACAAGAAAACTCCCGGCTTGAAGGGGATTCCAAAGTCAGTCTGAAGGTAGCCATCAAAGAGGAATCGTCATTGTTCTTGGCAATCTATAATATATGCCCCAAAGAGGGTACCTTCCCTATGAAATGGAAGCAACAGAGGCTAGTACTTCTCCCTAAAGGGAAAAGTCTCCGAATGAACCATAATTCTATCGTCCGTTTTGTATGTTGGACACAGCTGGTAAGATTCAGGAACGTAGAGTTCACCAATGAATCGAAACAGCAGTCGACCTACTGCTGTCCAATAACCAGTATGGCTTCCGGAGAGGACGATCAACCCTAGATGCGATCAACCTGATTGTTAACACAGCTAAGGACGCGGTCACAGGGATCAGATGGAAGGGGTACGAAAAGTATTGCTTGGTAGTAACATTAGACATTAAGAATGCTTTCAACTGCGCTACCTGGGAACGTATCAAGAGAGTCCTCATTGAAATGAACGAGCCAGCATACCTACGAAATATGGTAGCTAGCTATTTCACAGTTAGGCTCTTTAAATACGATACGAATACCGGTACAAAATAATACAAAATCACTGGAGGCGTATCTTAAGGTTCATTTTTGAAACCCCTCCTATGGAACATTATGTAAGACGATCTCCTGAAAGTAATACAACCTAGAGAGGCCAAGCTCGTCGCGTACGCAAACGACGTGGCTATAGTGATAATTGCGAAACATCTCGAAGAAATAAATTATGTTTATAACACTACCTATTAAAGAATCAGTCAGTGGATGAAATCAGTCAACCTGAAATTAGCAGAGCACAAAACTGAAGGCCTGCTTACCAGCAGCAGAAAAAAACTGGAAAGTATCACTTTGAGAGTAGGAAATCTTGAAATCACGTCTCAATTATTTAATTATTGGGAGTGATACTCGATGTCCGACTTAATTTTAAACAGTAAGCAGTACATGTGGGTACCAAAGCGTCGGTAGTAAGAGCAACTTTATCAAGGTTTATGCCCAACGGAGGCCTGAAACAGAAGAGAAAAACTCTACTAAATCTGTAATAACACCTGTGCTCACATACGGAATTTCCGTCTGGGCTGACACACTTAAATTGCAGGAATCACATATATGAATCCCACTAATATATCGAAGTAGTGCATGAAAATCACCAGTGATTTCCGCACGGTGTCTGAGGAGGCAGCGTGCGTCATTGCAGGTATGCTGCTCATTATAGTGCTTGCTGAGGAACTACGAGCTCTTTATTGGCGCAAAAAAAACGACTACATTGTTCCCTGAAGAACTTAGAACTGAAGAAAGGCAAAACAGTATTCGCCGATGGCAAGTGATGTATGATGCCGCAGTGAAGGGCAGTTGGACAAATTGCCTCATCCTACAAATGGACACATGGCTAAAATGGAGATATGGCGACGTCAACTATTATCTGACACAAATGCTCTCAGGGCACGGATGCTTCAGGGCATACTTACACAGGTTATCCAAGATGCAGAACAAGTGTTTTTACGTGGTCGTGTTTTAATTCGCTGCGTAATACTCTGAAACTGCCCTCAAAGAGAAAAATTCGATCAGAGACTATAGTAGAAGTGACGCTCTCATCGCCGGGCATAAAGGCAGTGAACTAAGTATAAACGTAACTAAAGGAACGAAGAAGAGGCTACGAATACATGACTGAAGAACATCCACTAAAGTTTCCTCCCGTGAAGTAATGCCTAACACACACACACACACACACACACACACACACACACACACACACACACACAGAGAGAGAGAGAGAGAGAGAGAGAGAGAGAGAAAGAGAGAAACAAAATATATTCGAAAGGCCCTAAAACGTTAAGATTTGATAACAATCTAGACACGCGGCAGCGTGTCAAGCCAAGTTCAAGGGAAGGAACTGGCTAGCCAGCGCAGAGTGTAATATTACACGAACCACGTGGTGCAACTTTTGGCCCTTCTATTTTGAGTTATAAACGTAACGTAAACACATAAAACTACGTGTGTTCAATTATATTCATAAGGATATCTAGAAGCCCAAATTTCATGAAGCTAGCTCAAACGGTTAGTAAAGATATGAAGGTCAAAAAGTCGTAAATTTTAGCACTGACTGACTGACTGACTGACATAGTACCTAAATCTAACCTACTTCCAGATGACCTAGAAGGATGAAATTTGGAGTCCAGCTCGGTAATTGTGTGTAAGCGTAGGAAAAAAATCTAAAATTAAAAAAAGTTAAAAAATAGGGGGGTCCCCATACAATTTTTTTTTTAAGTTGTAGCGTTGGAACCGTTACAATGTTACAAGCACATATTTGAAACTATACCAATATATGTATTATTATATTTGCTATGTAACAGAAATATAAAAATATAGTTAAGTCAAAAAATAAGTGGTGTCCCCATACAAAAAACTTGTAATACGCGCTAAACAACCGGCCAACGACGTGTCGTCGGCGGCGCGCGGCACCACATAATTATACACAGAACAGAAGTAAATCTACATAAAAGCGCTCCCGAGCAACACATAAACATAGGCACCGCTTACGAATACCGATTTAGTTATTTATTGTTTTATTACATTTATGTTCATCCTGCTTCTTTCTGAACGATGAATTAAATGATTATCATACTGTAACCACAAACGTTCTTCGTGCCTAGTATAAAAGTGAAGTAAGAATGGCTTACGCTATTACCATCCACAAATCACAAGGACTTAGTCTGGACAGCGCTCTTCTCGACATAGGCACTTCGATATTTAGCAGAAGACTGGCCTACGTCGCGCTCTCCAGAGTTAAAACACTAGACGGAGTACATCTTATTAATCTAGACCCTACTCAAATTAAGGCACAAGATAGTGCTACAGTAGAATATAACCGCCTGAGATCGTTATTCGCCCGGACTTGGCTAATTTAAGCATAAACAGGAAGCGTATTAAAAAGGTAGGAGATAATGAATGGGCAATGTGCACTATTATCTCTAACATTCAAGAGAATGTAGACAATACCATAAAAAAGAAAACCATGCAGCGGAAACGCAAGAATAATAATTAAATCTCAATACCTGCCTAGTTTTCTTTACAAAAAGCAATGATATCTCACCAAAAACATAAATGTAAAAAAGGAGAGCCAAGTTCAATACAAAAATTATGCTTGGCTGTGGGCTTCGCCGTAGAAAGAATGGAGATCTAAATGAGTGCCAAATTCTATGCAAAATCCAAATATGTATTTATAGGAACAAAATAACATTATGAACAAGTATTAAACTCTATTTCTTTGCTTTATTGGATACCTATAACAATTGCTGTTATTTAAAAACATGTGAGATCTTAAAATAGGTAAGATTTGACTTGGGCAGTTTTTATCAGAATTAATATATATATATGTTGAATAACTTTATAAAATGACTGATTTAATGAAAACGTAATTGAAATATTGATGTAATGAAATAATGTTATTTTGTTCCTATAAATACATATTTGAATTTTGCATAGAACTTGGCATCATTTAGATCTCCATTCTTTTTGCGGCGAAGCCCACAGCCAAGCATAATTTTTGTATTGAACTTGGCTCTCCTTTTTTACATTTATGTTTTTGGTGAGATTATATTTTATAAATTGGGACTGACTAACTAACAGTAACTTCCCAATTTACGATTTTTTTTTTATTTTCATAATGGAAAGTTAATAATTACCTTTTATTTGCCATTCCTTCATTATCTTTTTTTCCGTTTTTATTTAATTACTCCCAAATGTTATTAATTTACTTCATTGCACTTGTTCTTAAAAACTATTAACTTCTATAAGCAAAAGCATTTTCGTTCCAACCAGACGTTTCACGACACCTCTCTTTCTGTTTTTCATCATCTTTTGTCTGATTACCAAGAAAGTAGATGCATTTAAGGAACTTTTAAATTGAGAAGGATTTTGTATAATCTATTTTAGTATTTGTTCCCGATTTCGTCCACGTTTTGTACTATTGAATCAAACTACTACATTAATACTAAAAATCTTTCATCAATAAAAAGCTACATTATATTTGAGTAATATAACCTATACTTGATTTTTATACTAGCATTTATCTCGGCTTCGTACAAATTGTAATCTTAAACGGCAACGGGATCGGAATTAAAAGCAGGATAGGGACCAGAATCGAGAGTCGGGGCCGAGGTTGATATTAAAAATGGGACCGGAATTTACAACGAACGTGGGACCAAGATTAGAACTAAGAGCGTAATCGGAATTGAAACAGTACCGGGACCAGAATCAAAGGTGGCAAAGAGATTCGGATTGTCAGCAAGATCGTTTAATATAAAGGATGAAGGAAACATTCTACGTCTATGTGGGCGATGCCGCCGGCGGAAAGCTATATAAATATAAAGGAATATTATGTTAATTATAGATATAATACTATGAAAAACATTTGACTCGATCAGGTAATACAAAATAAAGCTTAGAAAGCCGAGAGCATTATAATTACGGCATGAATCACGAGACTGAAGCGGGCTGAAAAAACACTATAAAAATGCAGAAAGATTAGCACGTCGGTAGAAGAATTTTATAAGTAGTATACTGGACTAAGGAGTATGAGATTACTAATAAGAGTAACAAATGCGTCTCAGGCAGAATAATAAGAACATGACATCGTTTAAAATAAACGAAGCTGTAATAGGGTTAAATAAACTAATAGAAAAAGTCTATAATATCGGTTTTTCTCTACCGTATAGGTTTGTCATAGCACATTCGGATCCAGCCTTTGAAGTCGGTGAGGGGGAAGGGGGGTCACCCATACGAGGTTCGGTGAGAACTGGACCTAATTCTATTACAATAGTAAGACAAAGACCCAGGCCGGGGGTCATGACTCCCCATGACCCCCCGAATCGTTCTTGCTTTGCTAACCACATATTAGACAATAAATTATTAGTAAATAAATTAGTGAGACGTCCACCCGATGATCTAAATCTAAAATATTTCTTTATGAAAAGGAGATAAATATGACATTGAAAAGTACAAGCCAATGAGCTTACTACTATGCATTTATAAGCTATTCCACTATCTCTAATTGTAAACCCAAAACTAAACCCGTAAAGGCGAATGGCCCCAAGAAATGTTTTTTAAGATCAATAATATACGCATAAGGATGTGGAGATGATATTTCGCCTAAACAGACAGTAGTTCAGGAAAAAGATCTTTTATTAATATCTTCTTATGAAGTTGTAATAATTTTTTTTTTCTTTAAAAAGATTTCATAATAGGTCGTAACTAATCGAAGGTTGATATTCTATAAGAGATGTATTAAAAAATATATTCTGCTATCTTTCAATTATTTTTTGGTTTTTATTAAGGAATGCATGGAATAAAGCAACTCGACATATTTTACTTTCAAGTTAATAATGATGATAATGATTTAATTGTCACTAATAGTATTGGATTGCATTGTGGATAAAACTATATTCTTTTTATTTACTGCCTTACGTATAAACCTAACTCTATTATTGTTTATTCTTAGATCACTCGCTGTATCAATTTGGATACAGAATAAGTATTCAGCGTATCATATAAATTAAACAGTAAAAATATATGCATTAAACATAATATTATATGCGTACTTTCAGATTTTGTCGTATAATACTGAAAAAGTTGTAGCGTAAGCCGGCAAATCGTAGCGACTAGCGTAAAGGTTGTGCCTGTACCATGAGCCTTTACGGGGCGATCGTCGTAGCGCGTAGCTTAGCGCGTAGTCTAGGCCGTATCGATTAGGCGCACCCGAATTAGCCGGGGACGCCCGAACTTAGGCGAAGTCTTCCGAAGCCGTCTAAAGTCACGTCCATACATAACGGAAGTAATGAAATGTACGAAGGATATGAACCGGAAAAATTGCCGCTTCCTTTTTTCTTTGCGGTGTTTTCTTATATGTTTAGGTTACTTTTTAGATTGTAATTACGTGTTATATATATGTATGATTATCGATGGCATTCTTACGAGTGTGAGATAGTTAGCATTTAAATTGACAAGTTATTAGAAAATGTTGTGTAAACAAGTTATCTCTAAAGAAATTTTAAAATTAATGTTAAATCTGTCAACCATCATTAGATACGCCCGCGGGGACAGCCGGGGAAAAGTTTTAAGCTGAAAAGTAGCGCAAGTTCTTTAATGGAAAAGCGTCATTAAACTGAAGTTAATTGGCCCTACATAAAGAGAGGGCTCGGTCGAGTGTCGGCGGCGGTCCACCCCGTAACGACCACGGCCGACGAGTGCCGGAGGCGGTTTAACGTATTATAATGCGAGTTTGTACGGTGCTACGACGCAATCCCTCTCTGTCTCACGACTACACCCCCTCAATGCCGGTCCATAGCTCACAATAGTCGCTCTTTCACGCGCGAACCTCTTCGTGTCGCTTCCATTCATTTTACTTTTTACTTTGCTGTATTTCCTTTTAAAAATCACATACTTATGGCAAACAATTTTTTTGTCTAAATAACAGGGTTGATACTTTCTGAGTTGCATAGTGTGTTCAACGTGACCTATGTGTGGCTAACTTCGGGATCTTTCCGTTTAATGGGCTGATGGATAGTGTTATCGTTCGCTATTCATATTGCCTAGCAAAATATCCGTTTCCATTACTGTGACGTGTGACGTGTGTTAAACTGTAGGTGAAAATCAAAATTGTGCCTCGTTCGGTAATTTCAATGATTTCTCGAAAACTGCTACCGGTATTTTGACAATAAATCTAGTGAAACGAGATCATTTGGGTTATATTTATAGTGTTTGTTTATGTAACAAAATTACATTGACGTACGTATGTGCGTGCACAAAGTTGAAACATGAGAAAACATTTCCTTTTTTAATCCAATGAGGTGAATAAAATGTGAATGGTCCCAAAGGCGAAAACAACCCACGTTCTACAACAATAAATAGAAGTTTGATTTCCACAAGGTTAGTTTAATATGCGATGATCACTAAGAATTTGTTAAGTATATTTACTTTTTATTAAAATCACAACAAAACGTTGAACAAAAAATATATCAGTAATACTAAAAGTAAACAAAGATCATTTAGTTTAAAATTATTTTGTGAAATTTAATTTCCTGTTTGTGAAATATGTGTATACGGCAAATTTCCTTACGGTTAAGGAGAAAATTTTACAGCAATCTGTAAACACAGATGTAACTAAAACAGCGCCATCTATTGACGACAAAGTGAAAATGTCTAGTTTTATTTTCGCCGCTAACGTCGTCCGCAGCGCCCAAGTGTCAACCGGTAACACTGCAGTCACGCCGCGTTGACGCGCGTCGCAACATCTTAGCGTGGGTGTAGATCGCGTCGTGATTAGGGCATTTTCATGTTTTCTGTCATTATCAACATTGCAAAAAGTGAATAACAGGATTTACGGAATGCATGCTTAAATGGACTAAAATTTTGAAGTCCTACCTGTTTCGATAGCGAGCTGCATGGCGATTGCTGAGGCTGTATCTGTGTGTGTTTTGTTGTGTTTTTGAGGCCGGGGACAGGATTTTGGCGGCACTGTGAAGGTCTCGCTCCAGCATGAGGAAAATAAACGGTGAGGACGAATGTTAAAGGACTAAAATGCAGTTGTATCCCATATAGGCAACAGCTTGACACTGTATTGCCTCGTCTGTACCTATCAACATACCTCAAGCCGGGAGTACGCACGTCCCATTCCATGTAATGATCTTAAATGCAAAGATGGTTTGGTTTGTAATGAATATCATGTGTGGCATAACTTTACCGTTCTATTAAGTGACCATTGTACGTTTCGTATCATCATTTTTTATAACTTCGATAGTGCGTGATGGTCGCGCCGTTGTTTGTTTTGGTCGATTACGAAACGAGATAGATGGACGGCCAATCTACTAAAGGTCGATATTGTTACACATGCACACGTAAGATTTATTGTTTAATGATTGAGACCTTGCGCCGCGCGTATTTATTTTAATAACGAACTCAGACGTGACGTCAATACAGTCTTCATTTATGGCAATTTGCTGATTGTCACCTGTGTATATGTATTCTTTTGATACCAGTCGTTTTGAATACACCTCTGCAAGTGTGATCAGGTGTGCGTTTAGTCGCAAAGTCAAAATTTCAGTATAAATGTGTAGATGAAATTATAAAGTAAATCGTTCCGTAAATTTCACATCTCCACGCTACATGCGTGTGAATATCCAGGATGGGGTTTTACAGTGTGAAGTACTAAACGACATCGATAGCTCATCGACCTTTGGGCGCACGTTGGTGTACATTCTTGGTATATAAAGAAAATCAAATAAACTGTCGCTTTCGTCTTCGTTTTATCGTCGATGCACTAGCTTTTCTTAGCCTTGCACTTCACTGGCATGTACAGGTGTTGTTTCATGTAAACGGCTCTCTAAACTTTGTCTTGAACAATAAAAAAAACTTAATACCTACAGTTTAAACTGTGGAAAACATATTTAGAGTTCAGATGTTTGATATATTGATCAATGCGTACGAATTAGTAAGTACCAATGTTACTTATAAAAAAATAAAACACCTAAGTATTTTTGCTGTTTTTTTTTATCATTCCTTATCAAAAATCGCCGAAAATTCCTGTGATAGGCAAAAAAAAGATAACAAATGACATAATTCGTTAGTTTCATTGAATTTGTATCACTCATTGAAAAAAACATCAGCACAAATGAAATTGTTAATTAATAATAAAATTTCATTTAAGAATTAGTCATTTCGATAGTGTTTTATATTTAAATTGCTACTATTTTTGTTTATTAATATTACAATTTAAACCTATACGTAATTAGTAATTCCTTTTCATCACAAACATCAAATCCGTAATGAGTCAATCAGAGGGCTTAGGTCCAAGCCTCGCGATCGATATATAAAGATTGTGGTAAAGCGGATCCAAGGGGGATCATGGGGGTCATGACCCCTTTCTAGGTTGGGTATTTGTCTTACTATTGTAATCTAATTAGAGCCAGTCCTGCCTGAACCTCGTATGTGTGACCCCTGACATGAAGGCTGGATCCGCCCTTGGATTGTGGGAGGATATTCCTTAATATTGGAGTGATAAATAAAACTACATATACTTTTATTCATGCACTCTAGCAATTTCAGTTCGTTATTGGTGATGATGGGTTGGTCTCAATGAAATAAATATGCAATAATATCAGAACAAACTACCTACTAGGACGGACGCATTAACATGCTTCTATTTCAAATATTGATTTCCCAACAGCAATAGAGCATCGATTGACGAAACAATTGCGCGTATCAATCACCAGCAATCGATGATGTATCTCTGTATTGATTTCGTCTGCCCGAAACTCCTCAGTATTGACAATGAGCGGTAGTTAAGACGGATACGTGCCCTGACCACAGATGAGTCCGCTACGTGACTGAAGGTATCGCTCCAGTTTTGCAACAACTTGTGAATGGGCGTTTGGGATTCGCTATTCGGACTTCAACTTTATAGCCGCTGTTCGAAAATCTGTTTAATGTTAACGGTTTTCCGTAAACTAGTATTTAAAATATCACTGATTATTTAACTGTTAGAATAAATAAAAATAACCTGTTTAATTAACTACGACATGAATAAAACATCATTGTTTTCAATTTGATGCCAGACAGTTCTGAATCATTGTAGCATGCTCCGTTTAGCCAACTTCTATAGTTGGGTTAGAGATATTAAAACCGTAGATTATATTTAACGGTTTCATCTCTAACTTCAAAAAAAGGCATAAGTTAAACCTTAACGGAACCACTTCCAACAATTCACCCATCACTCTTCATCTTCTTAGAAAATCTCATTGTTTTCTGAATCCACACGAAGGTGCTCTCCGGACGATGTTTTGAATTGTAATTTTCAATGGTACCGGAATCGATAGTGGTCGCCGGGGACACGGCACGTGAATGGCGTGCTGATTGGTAACATGCCCCCGCCACGATTCGTCGCTCTAGTTGCAGACGTGTTCCGAATATTTTATCTTATGGGACTGCCGAACGACTCGACGGCTGGGAACTCAAAGATGGCGCGCTTAGTTTTGATAAAATTCTTATATTACTCGATCGTGAATAAAGTCGACTAATCACATTCTAGCGTTCGCCGGTATTTCAATGTTTTCTACGTTCGATGTGGAGAAATATACTGTTTAGGCGAAGCATGTTTATCAAGAGACGTTCCTCTCGACATATCTCAGTGCGCAGGTAAATGAGTACCGGAGGTTGAGCGCGCCGTTTAACAGCGGAGGGTGTCTTGATGTATTCGGGGCCCATTTAAATATTCCCAGGGGCGATAAAGGGAAGGGCTGCTCGCCGGTTAATCAAGTAACGCTATCCATTTATCCGGAGCACCCCTGATATGAACTCGCAATTTTGTAATATTGCTGCTTCGTTTAGGAAGAATCGACGCCGAAAAGCGCACTCCATCGAGTCGTCGTGACGTAGAATAAACTGATTATCCGTGGAATTCCGTTCGGAATTTACGCTTTGCGCGCGACGTACCTGCATCGCCATTTTTTTCTTCCGTGAACGAAATTAAACGTAGCCCTGACAAATATCGCATCGTCAGCATTCGTGCGGATTCTTACATCACGGTGACGCGCGTGCCGCCTTATTAACAGGGCGTGCTTACGCTCAGATCTGTCTGTGCGTTTGTGCTGAGTCGGGGAATTCCAAAATACGGACTTATCGAGAGGCCGGTTATTTATTTTTCGAGCGTGTTTCTCGCGCCCGGTGAGCGATCGCGACGTGCGTCGGCTGCGATTGTAGTAGCGGTTCAGCGCGGAACCGGAAGGCGCTGCCGGACCCGAGAGCGATGCGTTTCGCTCAATTTTACCGCGCTCGGTCTATTAGAGTGGAGGTTTACGGACGGCGATAAACTTCGGGCGCGTTGAACCGCGGCCGGCCCACACGCGTCCGAAGCAGTCGTCTCGTGCATGTCGTTGCAATATGCCGACTAAAACTCGATTTCGTCCTTTCTGTATCGCATACCACCAAATTTGCATTCGTCGGATTAGGTGTTGTTAGAAAATTGCAACGCTAAATTGGATAAGAGACATTCTTCAAGTAAAACGAATAAAATCAGAATTAGAACCAAAACTGTTAAAGTTTTGCAGGTTTTGAAATTTTCTAAATTTTACTTACATATAGTATCTGAATTGTTTTTGAAGTGAAAACTTTTTTAGAAACGTTAGGTTATTTTCGGACGAATAAAATGTTAAGTTCGCGTCATCGACGTGTTGATGTTGGCAGTATATGTGTTAAAAGTTATGTTTTGACTTTAATTAAACTGCAATATTATTGTTGTTGAAATTAGAACATCTTTTAATAGTTTTAAGTTTTGACTTCTGTCAGCCCCCAATGACTGCCTATTCTTCTTTTTCAAATCTTAACGAAATCTCCATGAACTTGTTTTTTATTTAAATATTTAATTTTGTTCATAAATTTAACTATTATCTATATTTTTAAATAGAACGCGTAAGCGACAACAATACATAGAGGTGCGTGTATTTTGATAAGCGTGCTTTATTTACGATGTGACATAAAATTGACTAATAGCCCGATTTTGTTAATTTAAAAGATTCAGACGATAGCATAATGACGTCAAAATACGTCAGAAGGAGGGTTGCCGTCGCGCGCCGTTAATTGACGTAATTTGACGTCATAACAATATCAACGAAATTGTTTTAAGTTCTCAGATAAGGCTTTGGACTCATACGACAATTCAATTTTAATATATTACCATTAAAACTGCAAATATGTAATTCAACTTAGGGTCACCGTTGCCGTTGAAATCTAAGAGACGAAACAGTTAAAAGAAACATTGCTGTGCATTCCTGTGCATATCCATTGTAAGCAATGGCACTCGGTTTTAGTGCGAGCACCGACATTGATGCTATCAAAATGTTACCTATGCCGGAGGATGAAATATACCCCAATGAAACGAGTACTGGGACGAAAACGAGGTACGAGCGTACTAAGGAAATGCGCCCTCTCCCACACAAAACGTGATCCAGCGATGGACTTATGGTGATTGTTTTCAAATAAGCTTGTATTTTTTTTTTTTGTAACAAATCCTTTTCAAATTATCTTTCTCATATTTTCGATCCTACTTACATATGCGTCCTTAAGACATTTATAAAATTTAAGATATTATTTTAATTATTAAGTAATTTCTATTTACGAAACGAAATGTCCAGTTCTTTGGCATTATATGTTCACATATTGTTAGAGTCGTCGTCTTCAAACCGGATCACGATGTGCCTTCGTGCAGGAAATGACGTCATGACGTGTTAACTTGCTATACGGCCTTCACTAATCCCGATAACTTTCTCTGTCTTTTCGTGCATAGGAAACGTCTGATGAGTTCATACTTAATTATGGTTTGCGTTGGAACTCTACCTACGACTAAAAGAATAGTTATAGAATGGGTATGTATTTCTATTTCTGTTATTGTACAAATTTAAACGTAAATTACTGTAAAATTGTATAGGTCAACGATGAAAAAATTTTTGAATATTCCCTAATTCTTCTAAGAAAGAAGTCGAATCACCAACAATTACTATTATTTTAATAAGAAAAGTATTATATTGTTCAAAATGTAAAAAGTATTTTCAATCATTAAAATGTTATTAAGATGGCAATAAATTCAAGTTCAAAGCTCTTGATTGTTTGTCGAGCCTTAAAGTCCACTCTTACGCAACCACATTTTGAATTTTTCCTTAAAAACTTGGGTGATTTGAGTGAAAAGTAGGGGAACGTTCATTGATCTGTAAAAAGAGAAGGTGCACAGTCCCGTGCTCAAAGACGGCAGCAGTAAATGAGTGCTAAAACAGACAGTTTAGCACTCATCGCATTCAGATGTAGTTCGTCGCACCTTCCGTTATGACGTCAGTGTTCTGTTAAAAATGCAAAAATAACACGTAAAAGCTATGAAAAAGATGGTATTTCTTATTTCGATAAGTAAAATTCCGTTTGTTTAAGCACCTACATATTTATGTGAATCGGTTTAGAAAGTTTTCCTTAACATTTTTTTTTTGTTGGCCTGCGTTATTTAATCACTGTGGATGTCGAGAATAAGGAAAAAAAACGTTATTGAAAATCTAAGATATTTTACAGTTGAAATCATGTACTCGGTATATTGTTATTTGAACTACACAATTAAATAAAATGTCGCATAAGCCGTTTTAATGTCATCAATTCAATGAAGTATCTTCCCTAACCTACCTATGGCGAAGGCGTTGGAACCAGTACGACCGACCAATAAATATTTAGTATGACTTTCTCAACTGATTAAGTGAGATCGTGAGTCACGAACTTGACGAAAGTGTACGGGCTCGCTACCGTGCGCCGACTCCTCCACGGACAATACGTAATATTTATACCTCCCGCTGCTCGTGTTGACGATGTATCCGTTGCGCCGCCATCGCTGGACGCTTCTACACCGGCCGACACGACCCGGCACCGGCCCCGGCCGATACTGAATTCGGTGGACGGATAAACCTACGAAATTGTACTCTACGCTGTCTCATTGTTCAGGCCCGATGCCGGCGCTGGCATGCTGTCGACGACAAGTCGTCCACCGGTGCCGGACCGACATCGTTATGTATGCGTTTTGTACACACTAGCTTCTATGAAGGGTCGTCTAGTGAAGAAACGCCCATAACTTCAGCGGGCAATATGAAACGTGTAATGTTCCTAGAAAAACGCTGCCAGTGCTTAATTTAAGCACAAGGTACTTCAACAAAATATCGAATTTAAGATGGTCTAGATTGTATCTATACAATTTTTTAGAATTTCTTGCGATGAATACAATTTCAGACATAATCTTCAAAGTCAGTTTTTATGATAATCGTCGGTTTTCACCAAGATTTCGGTTTGATGACTGATGTTTTGCCAAGTTATACTTGTTTAGGCGCATTTAATGTGAAATTTAAGTAGATATGAGCAGCATTGCAATTGACAAAAACAAAGTTAGCTGTCAAGAAAGGGATCGTTTATGTTACGGACGTTTGTACACAAACTGCTCTCTTATTCGTTTTTATACGTGAGAATTTTATTTATTTTATAGACAACTTCTGTATTTTTTTATTCGAAACGATCAAGACTCGAAACTGCTAATGACAAATTGTTCTAAATGGCCGTAATATAATAGCTTTTATACTGATTTTAATTTGTTATCATATTATCGTGAATTCCTAAAAAATAAGGTGATGTAAAACGTATCAATAAAATAATTTTTTTAATGAATGTCTGCTAAAATTTTAATGAATGTGTCTTGTCCTGAAGGGTATTATACTAATTATAATGTATTATAGTAATAATTGGTTTCATATCATTAATCAGTTGGTTTTATGTCTTTTTTCAAGATTCATTTCATCGTACCTCTCTCATTAAACACCTACAAGAAAGCATACTGATTAAGGTACATCGTTTTATGTCATTAGAATTCTATCAATCGTACTAACCATCTTTTCAATCATTTATGCCAAAGGCGTATTGATGTCAGTATTTGTATATATGGTTTAATTATGACTTGTGTAATTTAAATAACGATTAAGACTTGATGCAACCTCGTAGAATTAAAACAATTTTTTTTGTTTACTAGTTCTTGCCTGCGGCTCCGCTCGCATGGACAACAAACGAATTCTTTCATCTTTTATATGGACCGATTGCGCTATCAACTATAAACCTGACCTCAGTCTTGCTTTCAATTCCAATCCTGGCCCCGCTCTTGATCACGATTCTGGCCTATATTTTGATTCCGGTTCTGTCCAAAATATACATAAAATAAAAACGTTTCTGATAACATTACTAGGTATTTACCTAGTTTAGCAAAAGTTGCCATATATTTTTTGCGATCAATATATATAATCTTATTTTAAAACCTCAATATGTTAACTTTTTGAGTAATAAATGTTTATTATTATTTTTACCCCAGAGTAGGTTTTCTCGAATATTAATAATGCATAGATTTTTACACTCTACTGTCTTATTATACGTATATATTAACTAAAGTTGAAGAATAAATATTGGTGTATATATATTTTCATGTTAGTTAGAATTAAAAAAACGAAAACAATACGAAACAACACCAAGTACAAGCTTACTTACAACCTTGCGAACGAGTTGGAAGTAACCGACCGTGAGCGCGCCCTTTGCCTCCAAGTTCAAGATTCGTACGAATACAAAGACCTGCATGAAGGTAATTATTTCTGTCCATGCCCGCGCTAAGGAATAATACATACGAAATGCATGCGTGTCCGCATACGTCTGTCGATATGTTGCGAGTGGATGTTGCATAAATGAATAAGTTTTCATGTAAAGTATGCGATGAGTTTTAGTTTTAAAATAAGTAAGAAGTCCATAAAGCGACGACCGCACAATCACTTCTACTACTGAGTTCGAAAAGTTGTATCGTTAAAGATTTAGTAAATGATTTGTATGAAATGTGCAGTAAGTAATCGTAATTAGCAGAGAAGCTGAATGCCGCCGTGTAGTTTATAGCAGTAATTAGTAGGAAGTTTTATGGAGAATTTTGTATAAATGGCGAGTACCTATAAATAGATAAAACCAACCTGCAAAATTTTATATTTTGTTATTTTAACGTCTGTGGTCTGTCCAGAGAACGCACCTTTTCACGAATTGTTATGACATTGGTATAAATATTTAGATTCGAGTTCTCGACTTCTGTAAATTAACTAGAAATTTCAAGTAAATACACGATGATCATCATGTTTAAAAATAAATCATAACAACTGTCTTTGTTACTAATAAAGTATCGTTATTATATTATTTTTGAAGTTTTTAAGAATACATTAACGATATAGTATATATTTTAATTCATTAAATAGATCATCAGTATTGATGATACTCTGATGTAACACATGCTTTATAGATATAAATGTTCAAACGTGAATAATAGATTTGCGGGCTCTTAAGTTTTTTTCGTATTAGAACGCATTAAGTATTCACGTCACCATCAAATCCTCAAGATTGCTGGTTTAAGAACGGCCTGACAGCATACGATCTCAAATGATAAACTACCAGCTGGCAGTAGTACCCAAGATATCTTCCTAAAAAGCCATTATTAGACCATCAGACTCAACCGATTAACCGCTCAACAAAACTACATATAAGTAGAAACTCATAAATAATTTTATTGGTATATTTTCAAACATTCGCTAGCGTTATCGAGATACGGTAATCTCGACAACGATTACATCGGTTTCCACAAACCAAACAGAGGGAAAACGCCGCACCCATTGCGCTATCAAATTTTAAAGGGCGACAGTAATAAATTCATGCGTCTCAGAGAAAAATGACAACAGACACGCACAACCTTTGAGGTCAAACGCGTGCACCGTCTTGGTACCATCGTGGACAATGAACCGTTCTCCACTTTTACCTCTAGAGTTATGCGCATCGAACAGGCAAAAAATATTTAATACGAAATCGCAGGAATAAACCTCGCGCCTCATATAACGAAAGGAGACGCCCTCGCACCAAATGATTGTCGTCGCGTGTGGCTCCTTTCGACTGACCGACCTCAGAGGGTACGAGCTACTTCCATCGCACTGGTTACGTCACACCGAAGGTCCGGCGACCTGTCTCGTTATCGTAATGACGTTTCCGTTCCCATGCCTGCGCTGTCGCAACCGGAGCTTCTGTTGTCTGTGCCTTTGACAAGGTTGTACCTAATTCCTTTTTATAACACCTGTGTCATATGACCTTGTTGTGATGATGATAATAATATAATACTTATTGAATTACGTAGTGTATTTTCAATTCGTTATAATAACTTATCTGTAATAAACGTTCGTTGAAGGTTGTTACATATATTCAGATAAGTTTTTAGCGCCCGCTTAAATTCTTTCAAAAGCCAAAACAAAAGTATCCTAACGGATTTTATATAATTCTGTGAGTTACTAACATTATTCTTGCTTTATGTACTGTTCTTAGTGTTATGTATCTTTTTTGTTGTTTTTCCTTTTCTCGAATTTCGTTCTATAAAAATTATTTAAATTTGTATAGATCAGAATAACCATCATTGTTAAAATACATATGTATAACAATTTAAAGTATTAGATAAGCTTTTGTACGCTCTATGTCATTGTAACCTGTTATATGTGCTGAACAAAAAATAAAAATTTTATTATATTTTTCAAGCAGTGGAATTATTCTTTTACATTCAAAGCTACAAGATATCGATAACTAAATCTCATTTTTCCAATAAAAATAGACTGAGGAAAAGAAAACAAAGTGTACAATTAATTTATTGAAAATATTAATTTTCATTAAATCATCAAGTTATGATCGCTTGAGCTATACATGAACCGAGTTTCAGTTTAATCGATCTATTTAAATCATTTTAATTGTACAACCATTACAATTCACGTGAAAACAGATTTAGATTTACAATAATAATTACCCCTTCGTAGATATTGTATTTTCTTAACAATCCTTTCAGGTGTTATTTATTACGCATTATTTAAAATGCATTACTCTTTAAATGCATTTCTCATTACTGCTACCCTTTAACTCTCTTTTGACATATTCATAAGCACACTATTTTTGTATTTTTCTAAATATGTGTTTTCATGTTTATTCCTATTTTAATTCTACGTCATGCCTTTAATTATATAATGTTTCAGTCAAAACATATCACAAAACAATAAACCATAAATAGCAATTAACTTGTTGAACATTAAAACTCACCAAAGTGTTTCACAAATTAAGCGCTCTGTCTAAATATGACATGTGAATTGTTTTGCATAGCTTTCGACATCATCACTAATTAACGTTCATTTGTACATGAAATATGCAAATTTGCTGTTAGGTATTTGTCTACTGAAAGTTGGCACCACGGAAGTGCATCATTTGCAGCATAGCACTGCACAAACTGGTCGAAGTCGACCTTAGAATGAGAGGCGTGACTCACGACGTCGCTTCTCCGCTCGGTAGCGTTGCCTGTTACCGCCTTGACGTGTTTTAGATCGTTTTAAATTTCAAGGAAATTCCGTAATTTATATGACATTATATTAATGCATCGTTTGAGGCGAGTTTCGTGTGAGTGGATTAATTCCTATTCTATCACAATTTCGATTGATTTTGTGAATATCGATGAGTTAAATTAATATTTGTCGTAATCAATCTCCATGAAATTTAACTTGGTGAATGCTTAAAAGGTGGTTGGGTCTTGGATTAATTAGAAAGGTTAATTTTTCGCGGTTTCATTGCCTATAGCTACTTTTTAGTAGATTTCATAAAAATCTAACTATTGTATTTGTCCTCATACGCAACTTTTGAAAAATTTTACTGTTTTCCGACTTAACTCGATGAGCTGAGTCAGAAAATACATATGATTCAAAAGTTTATACATGTATTTATATGTACACGATATAAGGCGGGGCTTGTCAGCACGATAGCGTCTACATTTCTTTAGAGATCTTGATGAAACTAAACGTGTATATTCTAATAGACGATTACAAAGGTCGAGTTCAAATTTGAGCCAAACCGGTCAACTAGTTAAGAAATTACAGCGTTTTAAAATTTTGAAAACCCGAAAATTTCATATGAAAATAAAATGAAATCTACTTCCATTTCGGCTGCTCAATGGCTTTTTTTTTAATTCAACCGGTGAAAGTCTATATATTAAATATATTTTAAGAATGGCTATGCTCCGCAGTTTCATACGTTCTTAACTTAAAAGAAATCAAATTTATAAAACAGTTAAAGAACTTCGGCATAGTCAGTATTTTTATTTTTCCTTTTTTAGTTATAAATTAAAAGAAAAATCGCACGAATTTTCGTATTTTTATCAGCCACATTTTCATGCGGTATTAGTATTACGATACTAGTTTTCGCCGACACCTGGTCTAGTTATGGCAACATATAGCTGTCTATAGGAATAACGGTATCGTCTTAATTTTAAGTGTGTAGTTTTTTCATCTGTAGTGTATTTCTTTGTAGTAATGGTTATGGAACCATACACGGCGTGGTCCGACATACTCTTGACCAGTTTTTTTATTAACGCTTTGAACACGCGCGTTCTCCGTGTAGGCCGCAGCATCCCCAGTTCGTCGAACGCGCGCGGCTTTGATGAAGACCGCGCTGTTTAATTGTCTACAGTGCCGCACAAAAATTTACGTTAAATTTCTGGGTCATACTTGTTTGTTTTACGAAATTGAATCGTATTCTTTAAGAAATAAAATAGCAAAAAAATATCTACCTTTCGCGTCACTTATGTCAGAAAATTTGCAACGTGTTTATAAAATTGAGTAATCGTTCAGTTCATTTCGCGATGGCGCTGTCCGTCGCCTTTTGTCGGTATCTCTACTTATAATAATCCATTTTACAAAAGTAATCGCGAGTCTTTTATTTTTGATTTATATATATCAAAATACGTAAAATACTTTGTAGCATAGTAAACACATACAAACAAACATAGTGATACTCCTTTATAGTATTTCTAAAAAGTAAATACGTGAAACATATGCCTAAGTTTCCTTTGTCGGTTTTGACGTATAAAATGGCGGTTATGATTTTATTTTACTTGTTGATTTTGTATTATATATTATTTACATGATTTATCACATTTTAAATAATTTGTAGTTATGAATTGTTATGGTAGTTTTATCTCACTTAAATTTTATTGCGAAATTATTTACGTAATGTGGCCAAGAGCGAATCGGTCATCACATTTTGCAGTCATAGCTGGAAATAATTTCCATAAGTATTCCTTGATAAAATCACACAGACAAAAAAAAACTTTATTCCTAATTTATCCTTTTTGCGACTTATGGTCGGCTCAGTGCAACTATAATCACGACGATGAGCAAGGATATTGTATGCGCGCCATTAGCGATTCTCGTAGTTACATTTTCTTCACATTTCACTGAGAGTGTGTAATGGGTACTATCGTATATGTAAATTTATCAAATCTATAATGACGTTATGACAGAGTTATATACCTTTGTGAAGAAATGTGTATTTTATCGAATGAATGTGCAGTGAAATTTAACCTATGTGATTCTAGTTGGTTTGCACAACATTTCTATTATATTCCCATTAAAATATAAAGTCTCAATAATGTATTTCATGTGCATTAAGAATCTTAATTGTAAATCAAAAAATACAGTAAAATTATAAATATCAAAATTTCAGTAAATTTCATTAAGTTTTCAGATAGGTTGCGCTTTTCAAATGATAATAGAAAACAGTTGCGCGTGCGATGGGAGGTGGTTTTACGATCGCGCCCTTAAAGAATTAATATTGTTGTTGTGTATGAAATGATTTAGCCAGTGCACGCAAAATGTATGTCAAAACTGCTATTTTGCCGACTTCTTTAACACAAACCGCGACAGCTTCATTGCTAAAGGTTGCAGTGTAATATTACATAATTTACATCTTCCTTAATAAATAGGTTATGAAATACAAAAAGAATTTTTCAAATTTAATTGAGTCAGGGATTAGGGCGTTGAAACAAACAAAAAAAAGTAATCATTGAGACAACTTCTAACCTTCCTTATGAATTGGGCCAACAAGAACAAAAGTATTTTTCTAATTCGACGGGTAGATCCAGAGATTAACGTGTTCAATCAAATAAACAACCTCTTCAGCTTTATATATTAGTATATATAGATATGGATAGAAAGAAGCATATTTCCTGCTAGTTTTTTTTGAGTGAATTTAAATTTAGCAATAATTGTATCGTTTTATAATTAAATGTTGGGGATTTCAATTTACCATTTTACTGTATTAAGGGCGTTCAAGTATTTAATCATTTTAAGTCCCTTCTGTATAAGCGATCAGTACTGTATAATCGTAAACAGATAATCATTATAGAAAATTATTCGTTTTTATTCATTATCCAATTATGTCTGGAGTTCTTCGAGTTAAATATCGGTTCATTTAAAAAGACTACCACATTCAATAGTGTAGACTTACGCCAATTATCGAAACATTCTTCTCTTTTCTAATAAGAAATGTGAAAAGAAATTTAGTACAAACATAATAAAAGTAGTATTATTGTTTGTAATTATAAATATAGCTCTGAAAACATTTACATCGTTTTGTACTTTTTTATCTTAAGTACGATTTCAAATATTCTTCCACTTCTTTTGTCAGCAAAAGAAAAAAATATTAACCCTCCTCCCACTAAGTCTGTTTGAGTAATACTTTTTTTTTTATAAAAAATATGTATGTTATATTCCAGAACATAATCTATTCTATTGAAAGAAGATTGGCAGGAAGTGTTCTTAAAAGAAAATATGTATATTTTACAGAGCAATAACAGTGGTTAATTTTCTATGTATTATTCTATTTTATTTAATATCATAACGAGGAAAATCATAAAAGAACATTGTGTTATATTTCGTATCAATATTACTACGAAACACCGCTAGGGCCATCGTTATCAATAACATAATCCTAATTGAGAGTTCATAAAAGTGGTGGCTTGCTCGTTCATAGGTACTTATTAAAACACAGTTTATAATTTTGTATAAAGCACAAAAATATGTATTCTTTCATCATAACAGCTAATGGTAATGATAAAGTGGTATTATTTTTGAAAAATATAATGTATTTTCTTACAGGTTTGTTGAGAAATGTATTGGTACTATTAACGCAGATCGCATCAAAAGATAAATTATGTAAAACGTGAAGGCTAGCCGTAAGATTTTACACGTAAAGTATGGATAATCTGTCAAGTCTTATGGATTGCGTTTACGAGTTGCATTTTTTATTTGGTGCAACACGCCCTAAAACAGATGTCGTGTCCATAAAAAAAATGAATAAGTCACTAAAATTTTAACGGCGGCTTGCACTAAAAGTAAAAACGTTGTTCTTAAAAGTAATTCGTAAGATTTGACAGGTAATTTATGGACAATCTGTCAGATCTTACGGATTACGTCCACCAATTGCGTTTTTACTTTTGGTCCGACCCGCCGTAAATGTCATAAACGGTTTCTCGCTTGCGATTTGATTGCTTGCCATTTTAATTATTTTTGGCTGTGGATGCTAGTGTTGTGCATTACTGCACGTCGAATAATTCTGAAATTGGACACTTTCTGTTTTAATTTGTCATGTCAGACATAAAACTTTGATAGTTGTCTATTGCATTTTGACGTCCTCAAGGATACAGCGTCACGTGTAGCGAGCTACGTTATCGCATTACGTACATTTTGCAGATGGCCGCTTTCGACGAAATCCTGTTTTAAATAAGTATGTTGCGATTATTTTATATTTTGGTGCGAGCTGGATCTATTGCGTTTGAGTGTTTGTATCGTACGACACTGTAACTATATAGCTTTCTTTTTTTCATAACATATTCGAGGGATAAGCGGGCTGGCCAGTCACCAGGGACCTCCTTTCCGGTGACCTGTTATCATCATCGCCGTCCGTGGACACTCGCAGTTCTAAAGAAGTATGGTTTTGCGAATCTTCTTAATTTTATTACAGTCGGTTCAGCAGTTCGAACGTCATTGAGAAACAAATATTAGAATGAACGTTTCACAATTATAATATGCGTATTATATTAAAGCATATTGTCAATGCAGCGGACACGTGTTTGTGAACAGTTTTTCCGTCATATGCGGTAATTTGGTAATTCGTCTCAATTTTTTTTTTATTGATTATAAAAATAAGCATTTTGTAATCAATTAAATTTTGAATAGACCCTGCATAAAGATATGAAATAGTCATGAACTTAATAATTTCATTTTATCTTCACGGACATAATGAGATTGTATAGGGTCTATATTAGTGATGTTTCGAGACCGATATCGATACTGATATATCGGCCATATCATTGGTATTTCGATATATAGGAATCGGCGATATTAGTGTGCCGATAAACCGATACGTTTTGAATTTCGTATAACTATCCATCGCGTCGAATTTGAAAAAAAATGATACAAAAAATTTCACGGTTGGCCTTGTCTAAAGAGACACGAAATCGGCTTTCACCTAATAATTTAAAGATGTGTTTCCTGAATAAAATACTCATAAAAATAAATTTTAATTATAAGTTTTTGATCTGAACTTCATTAGTAAATTGATATTTTATTTAGTTATTATTAAAAAAATAACTAATATTTTGTTAAATTAAAATTTATAAAATTTCGTTCTTTGACATTCCGAATAAATTTTACATAAATGTAAAGATGTCTGTTTCTATATTTTTTATCCAAAACCCACAGCTTTTTAGACCTATTGAAGCTTCCAATCGGGTATCGTGTCGATAGAAAAGTACGCAACGATGCATTCCTACTCTACATAGCATCGAAATTATATTCGTTTAGTAGCAGATACAATTCATTCGGGTTCATGGGAAGGGTACTTTTGGATGGATGAATTGCGATAACAAAGTACTGTTCATGAAAAGGTTTGTTTATCGACAGCAGCGGCGCGACAGGGACGCCGCACGGTCAATCACAATTCTCTGTACCCGGAAAATATTTCTGTTACTCGTAAACGTTCTGTATACGATTATATACGATTCTGGAACTCGTATACGTTTTATATATCGATATGTAGTAGTCGTAATGTCGTGTGTTCAGCATAACTCAACCAACTCCTTTACATTAACGTACCGTCGCGTCGTACAGCAAAACTATTGTTTGCGGCATCGAACACACGCGTGTATTCTTATGGGATATTGGATATAACAATAATTATGAAACCGGTATATTAAAATAATTGATGCATCATTACTTGATAATAGAGCTAATTGTAAAATTAACTAAAATATGAATGTTTAAATTTGTCATCTGCACAACGAGACACTAGTAAAGACTGCGTCAATCTTCAGTAGTGCCATATAAAAGATACATGCATTTTTTTTTTACATTTTGCAAGAAAAGGATAAAGTTTTTTATGGTTTATTATTTCTGTAATATATATTTAGACTCATGCGCGGCACGCACCTGTAGTCAAACCGAAGTACCTTATTTCGTCTTGCGCCTGGGAGCAGCTATTGCTCTTTGTCCATTTTGCGTTATTCTTTCCTTCTCTCTCTCATCGTCTTGCAATTCAATTTGGTAGATCTATAAAAACCTGGATCAAATAAGGCAAGATAATAATGTCCCGTATAGTTTAATAATCGGCCTTAATTTTACGCTTAACAATCACAGAAAATTGCTTTTTTTATATTTGAAACAATAATTATAAAGCCCTGAAACTCACTTAGGATAAAATATATTTTTAAAACTTATTTTCTCATTCAAACTTTCAGTTTTCGGGTGATAATCATTGATAATTCAACTATTTAAATTGTAATTCAAGTAATGAATTTTCTTTTATATCCTTTTCTATTAAATAAATATTAATGACTTAATTGTGTTGTTTCGAAACAGCAAGAATTATAAATATAAAAATTATTCTATGTATACTATATAATACAATAAATACAGTTTAAAAACTAAAAACACGCTTTTAAAGCATATCAAACTAACAAGTGAAAAATAATTCTTAATATGAACTGAAAAAATAATGAACAATGACGAAAATTACTAGTATTATTGTGGAAAATGCGTGGGTTGCTCTATATACGAAAAATGTGGCACAAAGCGCCCCACGCTTTTTCCACAATAATACTAGTATTTTTCGTCATTGTTCATTATTTTTTCAGCTCACACTATGAATTATTTTTCTCTTATTAGTTTGTGTGCTTTAAAGGCGTGTTTTTAGTTTTTTTTAAATATATTTATTTTTTCACTTTTTAGTTCGATTGATTGTTAAAAATTTGTAATTTTTGACAATACAACAATAGTCGGATTAAAAATAATGCTTATGACTGTTACTAAATTCTATTACAAAACAGTAATAGAATTTAGTAACAGTAATAAGCCACTTGCTCTCACGCAGACGATAGTGTGGCGAAATTATTTTATCCTGGCGATCCTGATCAGGATAATGAGATAAACTTATCAAATTATTGTATTTTCATTGATCCTTGATACGTACGAAAAGTTTCGAATTAATCAGACATCTGGAAATTGGTAAAAATTATGCTCAAAGATTTCGTTACATACATTCATAGATACAACCCAAGTTTATATAAGCGAGTTAAAAATAACATTATTAGGGAGCGATTTGAAAAGAAAATTGTTTTTTAGGTATATTTCTTAGCAAATGGCGTAGTAATCACAAAAATTGATCTTGCAAATCAATGCGTATAGACGCTTTTTTTCCTTAGTCTTGAAAGTAATTTATTAATTGCTTATTAATTCGTCATCTCTAAAAGATTTAATTCAATATGACAAAATAACTACATATTTAGTATATATTTTTTTTATTTAAATAATTTCTCCGTGTTCTAATCTCTATTGAATATAATTGTAGTGTATTTTTTTATTTACATAAATGAATAATACTACGGCCGTAGTGAACACAGAAGCAATCGTACAATATTTTGGTAAGGGTCATAAATTTCCTAATTGAAATGAACAGGGCAATTTTGAAGATTTTGACGTTATCTATTAGGGGTTTTTTAAAATTTTATTTTAGTTGTTTTGAAAAAAATAAACGCCTCATCATACCGCTACTGGCGTATTCGGTCTGGAAGGCCGTGTTTTACGTGCCTCGCTCTTAGGCGTCTAATTATTAGCTGCATAACCGCTCTCTTTCACACAACATGAAATTAGTATAAATGTATGTTTATTTAATAGACTTCTTAATGAGGTTAGGGTCACATATAAAAAAAAATCTCAAAAAAGAAATCTTTCCAGTGTCTTTTTCAATCGCCCCTTTTATTCTAATCAAAGAGAATTTCGTTATAACATTCAAGAAAGATAATTAATCAAGTTGATTTCTCTGAAATATGCATATGCGATTTTCAGATATTTTAATTTGTCAAGACAACTTAAACCAAGACTAAACCGATAAAAATCAAGATTGCTATTGACCTAATCTTGGTAACGATTAACAGCAGGATCGCACTTAGTTTTATGCGTGTTGCAAAATAACCTGAGCTGGTTACAAGCCTAAAATAGTAATTTCGAGCCTTAGTAGACCGTGTGCTCGTTGCGCACTCTAACAACGATTTCACTTTGATACATGCGTTTGTTCAGGCTATCGCCCGTTTTTATCATAAGCCCGGCTATCGTAGGGGTCAAGGCGGATTGTAATCGGAAAGGTCAGAATCGTTCCACGTGACCCTATTTTGCATAAGTAGCCTTTTTGTGGACACATGTACTGGTCTAATATTTTTTATCGCGCAAGTCGTATAAATTATATTTCGTTTTTTCATGAAATATAGATCATATTAAGTATTTTAGAATATTGTCGAGTTTCCTTTTTTTTGTGGTTTAGTTTTCAATTTTTTTTTCTTTGTTGCGCTTATCTTGATTAAATATGTAGTAGAAAATAAAATTACTATCCGTGTCGGCCTTGACTGTTCATTAAAATAATTTTTCAGACTACTAAACAGAGTATGATATAGTTTTCGTTGTCATTTAAGAATTTCTTGTGAAAATGTTATATGGATGATGCTCTTATATTATACTTAAGATAATATTATACATATTTTATTTATAAAAAGTAAGGAAAAGCCAATGTTTTTTCGACGCTTATATTACTGACGCTGGCTAAACCTTACGATATAAATCAAAATAGTATACTACGGAAATGTATATCTTAAAAAAAACTTGTAATGATATCTACATACAGTTTGCGATGCTATATGTTTCCAAATATTCTAGAAATAATCTACAACAATTGTGTATGTCTTTTTTGTACATAATGGATTATGTTTGTGAAGCTATTTTGACCAATATAATATCAATCCTTATCCAACTAAATATGTTAATTAGGTTGATCATTTAATGTACGCAAAAATTGTCCTTTACGGCATCTAATATATAAAAATGAATGTCCGTATATTCATTCCCTTTGTTTGTGTTGTTTCTTTGATTGACTTCAAACTTTGGTGATATGTTATATGTTTGATCGGGAAAATTTTTGAAATTGTTTAAAACAAACTATTTTTTCTGATTTTATCCAAAAATTTGCTTATTAAACCCAACCACTGAATCGTTTTTAAAAAAAAATTCACTAAGGAAAATATACACCAAGCATATAATGAAAATGATAACTTGCCGATTTCATCGAAATCACAGCCGTGACCGATAACGGATTTTAAATGGGAAGCGGGACAAAGATCGGAATCGAAGGCGGAATCTGTATTACAATTTAAAGCGTGACAGGGGACAGAGCCAGCATCTACATCAGGGACGGGACTGCGATCGGGATTGACAATAATACCGATCGATACGATAGACGTAGGAATTCATTTTATGTCCACGTGAGCGAAGCCGCGAGCGATCCAGTGCGTTCTGTTTTTTTAAATTAATTTTTATCGTGCGCACATGCCGTTTGCGAAATTACTATCCAATATTTCCATTTTCTCGTCCAGCAGGCGAATAAAGTTATCGCCCGCCTCGACGGAAAGTTATAAAACTTTCTTGATCAGTCCTACGCTAGGCATGCTAAGTGGGAGTTTTTCGGCAAATAACTCGGTCCTCCCCCACGAAGAATTTTATCTTTGACTTTAAGACGTTCTCTTATGGAAAATGGAAACTTAGGGCGTTCAAAATAGGGATTTCTTTGCTGAGATGGCGCGGCAGGAATCGGAAAAGTACTTAATGTTTTCAATTCCGTATAATCGGTTTAGAATTTCCGGGGTTCCGCTCCAGTAATTGGATTCGGCGCGTCCCGCCGCCCGCCCGCCGGCGCGAGGCACCAACTTTTTAACGAACAAAACCGCATACAAAAAGGGGCTTATTTGCGAATCAATTCTGTAGATCGATAGCGGATTTTAATACTTCGATCGGTTGTTTTAGTGCCGATCGGCCGATTTACACTTGATACGAATGTAATTGCACTTATTTCATTGAATTCTTTATGTAAATTACATACTCTACACTTCTTACAAAGCTTATGAGCATACGTATCTTATTTGGTGAACTAAAAATGATATTATTTTAGGATATATAATTTAGTCTTTTGCTTCTCTTTTGGACATATTTTCTTGTTAGATTTATCAATTAATGTATGGACCTGCCTGTGAGAATATCATTTTTCCGAACAACAGGCCCATATATAAAATAAAATTATATTTGACTTCAACTAGCATTGAAGGGTAAATATTATAGTAATTCAAATACAGACAGATACTTCTTACATTTGTGCAAAAGTAAGTAGATGAAAACCGTGTCGAATCAAATGAGTGTGATGTGGTACTAAAGCGTAATTTGATGTTTATACAATACAAACTTATATTACATCCAAAAATATGCTTAAATACAAAAGTAACAAATTACAAAATACTATGTTAATTAAAAAAAAGATGCCACTAATTACCAAAAAGCCATTGATTTTGGTACACGCATCGACTAATGATCAATTTTTGTGCAGTTTCTAAAATAAAATATAATTGAACTTGAAGTATTGCAATATTAGTTTTAAGTGGATCATACTATGATATAATATTGCATAACAGATGCGCACCTAGTAGCGTAAGGGTTATGCATCCGACCGTATGACGTATTTCATGGACTAGTTCATTTGAAGCATCTCAGGTTATTATTGTACACATACCTTAATTGAGTTCTCGTATGTCGTAAACATCTCTCTTTTGATGTGGCATTGCGATAAATTATCTTGGGACCGTTCAATATAAATCCTTGTGATGTTCGTGACGTTTTCTGATTGCGTCCACCGCCGATGCCCCCTCGTCCGGAACCCTTTTTGCACTTAAAGGGCATCGATAATAAATCTATTGTCGGCCTTGTGATTGATTTTTTTTTTGTCTTTAAGTGTTCTATTTCATGTAGCAAATGTTTTTAAATGTTCTTGTGTGATAGATAGCCCAGGTAAGATGTAGGCATTACATTATTTCTTATGAACAAAGGCTCATGTCCAATAATGGAGTGTTGTAAGATGAATTGCTTTGTTAAACTTTCAATATCTAGCATGCATATTGCAAACCAGATTGATTCACTTCTCATAGACCAACTTCCACCAGTCCAGCGCGTGAACAAACCACGAAGGAGTGCTGGTTCAATAAGCGACCAGGTATTGGACCAGGTTTACTTGTCCGTGATAATAGAACTAAGTATAGGAAGTACTTGTGTGTGTTGTACAAGGCTGTCAACGTAATTGAAACAATAGACGTTTTTAGTTCAATCCACTGGATTAGCTTTTTGTGTCCATTATAATGTGCACTCGCGTTTTAGGTCAGACCGTTTTGATACAGAATCAATGGATAAACTTATTTACCTTATCTCGTTTGAAATAAAAAAAAGATACTTGAACTCCTAGTAGGTCATGTGAATATAATGCGCGATAGCGATGAACGTTGACAACATCGCTCTTATTTTTTGTTCATTATTTATAAAATAACATGATAATTTATGCATACGGTTTCTATGCACGCAAATTCATACATAGGGCAGTAGGTATTGTATAATTGCCGAAAGTGTTGATGTATCAACATGTCGGACGAAAATCGTGCATGTAGCCTTTCGTTTTTTATCTTCATTTTTTACTGCAATACAGGAAAAAAGGTATCTCCCTACAGGCACTTCCGTAAAATGAAACGTCGCAACCATTCAAAATCTTCACTCAGCACCTGCGTTTTGTGAATAAATGATGGAGTTGTATTTTGCTTATATATATTTTTCGTAAGCTGAAAATATATTATTTATCGGAAGTTGAAAAAGTGTGCTACAAGGTAATCTTTATAAATTAGAATTTTCCATGTATAAGGAGAGTAAAATAATTTTTTGTATTATAACCAAATAGACATATTTTAAAGCTGCCAATTAATTGCGATAAATATATAAATTTATTTATTTACGACTGATTTTTTTGTGATTATCTATTTTTTTATATGAAAGAAAGAAATTCATCAACAGAAATATTTTTACGATTGTGAATTGGAAGAAATCAACTTTGATCATCAATTTCCTTTTTGAAAATTCTTTTTTATCTTTTCATCTTAGTCTTGCATTCTAGTATTATTCCATTGCTAAAATAAGATTTTATTGTTCATTGTGAATACAGGGATAAGTGTTTTTATTAATTTACAACAAAATTATATATAAGATGAAATTAAGTATGACGTGTTATTCCCGCAAGTCTAATGACAACACTTTTTCCACGGAAGCGGTTGCGAATTAAATTATAAATGTATTTTATTTTGATATTAGAATACAACGAAAAATTATCGCGCACACTTCAGTGAGAAAAGTTTTAAAATTGTCCCTAAAAGACATCTGTTATTAAGTTTTTAAATGAAATGTACTTGACTCCGCAAATGTAGAGGAACATTAATCAACTGTAGTGGAAACATTTGTTTAAATAAACGTCGGCATTGAACCCATAACGACGGTTCAATTAAATGTGCGTCTGATCGAAACCTTGTTGATTCGTTTTTTTCCTACTATGTGGATATGTTTTTAGGGCCTATATATTTTTAATAACGAACAATAACATATAATAACGATCGCTACAGAGCCAAATAGCTTCAGAGCTATGTCTATGGTTCTTTAGCATTTATTTCGTATTTCAAAACATAATACTTGATGATTTAAACACAGCGTTACTTCATTTTCTAAACACATTGCTAAATCGAATCTCTAATTAAATATGTTTGGTGGCCAAACCGTAACGTGTACTGGTTACAGCAAATTTTTAATTATGCAGATCACAAAATTTGAGAGTTACAAACATTTTTTTTATTACTTGTTGAGTAATTAAAAAAATTGGTCACTTCCACTCGGAAGTGACCAATTAAATCCTGTCACCCTTTAATTTAATTTAAATTATAATTGACATATTATTTTCTCCGTGTTAACTGACATAAAAAATACTATTTTTTTTATTTTATTATATATATATTACGGGTTGTAATAAAGTGACCCTTTAAATAATAATTTTTGTAGTTGTCATTCTACTATTAAGCGCTAATCGTACGAATTCGATACGGCGGCTAATAGCTTTTCTCCGGCTCCAAAATCAACATATCAATTTATGAACAATTTCGAAGTAAGACTTGTGACAATTTCTTTTCAACACACTTTCTTAATTATTCGAGGTAGTTCTAGATATCGATTTTAGAATGTAAACTTAAAACTTTGCTAAGAAACCTAAAAAAGTCGCTAAAAACTCGAGTTTATCGACTTTAAGTTATCGACGAAAACAATAACTTACCGAATTTTCCATATTTTTATTTAGCGGAAAGTGAAAAATATTGTGTTTATACTCGTTTCTTTTGTCCCATTCATCATAGCACAGTAAGATATGTTTATAGGTCTGAATATTAAAAAAAGTACATTGAAATCGGTTTTATCGAATTAAATAATTCTAATTCATTGAAACACTGTACAAAGTCATTGTGATGATAATCTTTTCTAAAAATAAATCTGCATGATTTTACAAAAGTCTATAATACATACTCTATTAATAATACCAGGGGCGTGCACCTCTAGATTGAGACAGGGTATGTTAAGCTAAAAAAAGCTTACCAGTTTCAATATTGTTTCGGTTATGCAAGGTATGAAGATACTTACCGTCGCGTCGGTGGGCCACCAACCGAAATAATGCTGAAACTTATAATTTTTTTTAGCTTTCAGTACTCATTCTGAATCAGTGTCTGAATAATATGTGCCTACCATAATTATTATTGACTACTAAAGTCCAACAGAAAGGACGAAGCCGTGTGCTCACAGATTTTATTATAAATTTGTCTAACTCATAATTGAGTCGACATGCGGGCTATTAATTTCGTGGTTGGTGAGTTGTTTTTTTTTTTACCTAAGCGAAATATCTTCAGAAACATAAACGTGTTCAAAATTATGTAGGCGACCTACCTGAAAATATCAAACGCAAGATCTTCCAAAGTTCTCGGTAACGTTCGCGCGGCAGAGGGCGGGACTTGGCAGCGAACAGTTCGCAGAGTGAGTGACCCGGGGAGAGGGCGCTGCGGTCGCCTCTCGGAATGTTTACCCCGTAGCCTTTTCTCTGCGAAAATACACAAATTTCACCTCGCTCGATGCCTCGATAATAAAAGCATAATATCGGGTTCGTTTATCGTTTAAAAAATAAATTACGCTGCGAATTGCTGTTTCAGCTCTGTTGAAATGTAGGTACATTTAGAAAGCATGTTCGTATTTTTATTAGATGATAATGCTGTAAACGCTTTTGTAAGTTATTGGTATCATTTAATAATGGGATTGTTCGTTTATTTGAAGATTTATAGCCCGTTCGTTCTAAATAGATGTTTTATTATTCAGAATAAAATATTAAAAAACACATTTATCTTTCTGTACGAAACGATGTGACGCCTATGACTTTCGATTTACACACAGACCCTGAACTCTTAAGTTTCTTTCAAAGTTCACTGACCTATAAAAAAACATAAAGTAACAAAAAAAATTCGGGAATAAACTCAGGATATATGTAGACACTCATATGCAAATATATTTATGTGTATAAATGTTTATGAGATGTACTTTTACAAATAAATTGATTCACTTTCACCTTGATACATTTAACAATTTTTAATAAAAATAAATTGTCATTGTTTTCCTTTTTTAATATTCCGCTATGAAAATTTCTATTTTTTATTATGTAATTAGAAAGTAACTGTTTTCAACCCATTTTAGGGTCCTTGGAATATATTTTGACATTTTCCGAGTGTGTGCGTGCGTGCGTGCCTGTGTGTGTAACGCAATTTACGACATTCGAAAGGAGTTCTCTCAACTTAGACTTCCTGAAACTTCGAACTAGTTTCGCCCGGTGGGTTTTAAAGAATCTCAAAAATAAAGTTTTTAGAAAAATGTTTCTTTGATATGACTTTTAGATTATTGCACCGATCGATAGCAAAATCTAATCAGCCGTTTTCTCCAAACAGTTGTATCGACTGCTGTAAACTGCATAAAAATCTGTTGATTTGTTCAAGAGATATCGTTGAAGAGAAATATTTAAAAAATTCTTTTTTTACAATATTTTGTAAATTTCTATAACAATAAATTCTAAAATCTAATCAGTTGCTTTCTTTAAAAAGTAACGTTGTTCATCTCATATCTTATCAAAATCGGTTGCTTCGTTCGAAAAATACGGTTAACGAAAAATTCGAAAGAAAAGGGTATTTTCAATAATGTTTGTTTTTCAAAGATGTTTGGTACTCTGTCATCTTTTTCTATCTAGCAAAACTGCGTCGGATGCCATAAAGCAGATCACAATCAAACAACGTGTTTCAAATACATTCTACTTGAAAATTAAAAAAGTTTTTTTTATGCATATAAATCATTGAATTGTAAGAGTTATAAACGTATTACAACTATATTTTTGAGTTCGGAGAGTTCGAAAAGGCAATAAAATCGATCTTTTGAACGCAATTAGCTGAATAATTTACTGCCACTTTATTTTTAATACTTTGAGTTCAAAAGCAGTAAGAATTTTCTGGGATGGCCGGAAGGGTCAACTGTGTTTCAAATTTTTGAGCTCAAAAACTCACAGACAGCATTAATAACTGGAGGAGTTCAAAAATATATTGATAAATATTTTTAAATTTTTTTTTAACAATTTTAAGCTAATAAGCTGTCAGGTTAGGTAGTTAAGCCGTTAAGCTATACAGGCCACCTCTTATACACGTGTACATCAAAATGATCCGTAAGTGTTTTGTTAGCATAATTTTGATAATGAATACTAAAAAACGTATTTACTTGCGCAAATGGACTTTCATTGTAGGCCGTCGATTTTTGTTTATACGCTAATGGTAGTTCAAGCATTTGCCGTGCAAACGGCCTGTTCGTATGAGCCACATAAATAGCATCACATTAAGAAGGTCAATATCAGTTTCGCGGCTTTTGTAATGTGGCCAGGTGTTCTACACATGCCATAGGAAACAGCGTTGAACTTAACTCCTGGTTATTTTTATTTCTGCTCCATTCATTGTCTATGATTTCTATATATTTGACAGATTAAAAAAAGATTCCAACGTTCTCTTCCATTTCTGAAGTCGATTGAAAAAGAACTTTTTTTTTTAAGTAGTGATAAAAAGTCATTTTTAATTGTTTTGAAGGACTGATTTCTTTTTAAATAACCTAATTTATTATGATAACAGTGGTGACGCAGCAGTAGCATAACCGACTTTAGATCTAAAGAGCGTGGGTTCTATTCCAAGTACATAATGAGTTTTTTTTCTATACTTACATAATTACAATAATAATAATATCTTCGGGAATGGGGACACAAATTCACTCACGCAAACACATAAGCGCCCGCGTATGTACGCACAGACGCACACTCACAACGCCATCTGGTTCCAAACTAAGCAACGATGCTTTTGTTATAGGCATCTGATAGAACTCATGTATACTTTTATTTTGTAAATATATACGCAAAGGTGCTTCGTTTGAGGGGACTATTTTTTTTTCTCTCTTCTTTTGCGAAATATTTCTCTAAACATATGAAAAAAATTCCCACCAAAGATGAGCTGTTTATTTTAATTTTTGGTACTAGCTAAATAAATTTGAAATTTTCCCATTTAATTACACGAAAATTTTTTTTTAATTGTCTTTATCTCCGCTAGATTTCATGCTATTCAATTGACCATGGGCGGAAATCGTAGAGGAATCCTTCCTTTTTAAAAGCTCTTATAGCTTATATTCAGTCTAAAGTATGTCGCCAATAAAAAATAGTAAAATTTGCATAAAATTAAAAAAAAATCCTGATTTTTGCTCAAAAATCATGTTTAATTTTATGTTTTTTTTCTAAATCTATCGAGTTTAGCACAAAATTTTGTGGAAAAAATTTTTATGGACAGAATTCAATTTTCTATAAAAAAATTCTGTAAGCCAAAACCGTAGAAGTATTAGGTTCCGAAATAAATTCAGTTAATTATAAGAAAATTATATAATCACTTATCTAATTTTTTTTTGTAATTTTTACTGAAACTGCATCTAAAAAAAAGTTATGCTATTATCGATTCTCTTATATGACATTTATGTTGATAAACATAGTCAAACCTGGGTAAGAAGGAACTGGGTAAGCGAGAAAACTCTATAAGTGAGAGTAATTGCCAGGCCCCGCACTTTTACCCCTCTAAAACCTCTATTAAGTGAAAAACAAAAACCTGTATAAGTACAGTCGTTTTTCCCTTCCGGACCTTTATAACCGACAGATCTACTTGTATGTAGCTCCATAACCGAGAACTGAACCTGTAATAGGGAAGGTTAAGTTCAAATATGAGCGAGATCGATCCATTACTTCAAAAGTTTTGGTTGTTTGAAAATTCTTTATTATCACGAAAATTTGAATTTGTTTACTTTTTTCGAATAACTGCGTAACTGTTATTGAAAACTTTATTTGTTCTAATGTATTTTGTAATTTATTTGATAACCATTTATTTGAGCTGTCTAACTTCTCTGATCACTTTTTTTAAATATTTAAGCATTTTTATCTTGAAATAACTTTCAAATCCTAAATCATATTCCGATTCTGCAAACTACGTGTTGTAGCTTATTAAATTATTTACAATTTTCACTATTGTATATTTAATTATACTTAAATCTACAATTTATTACAATGTTTGAATCTAGTAAAATAAAAAATTGATGTAGTCTTATTTCTCTCTATAAAAATCTCGGTAAAACAGTGATATATATAGTTTTCTTATGATTAACGGAATTTATCTCGGAATCTATTAGTTCTATGGTTTTTGCTTACAGATTTTTTTTTTATAAAAGCATTGAATTCTCTACAAAAAAGTTTCTATAAAACTTTTCTTTTAAACGTAATAGATTTGGAAAAAAATAGAAATAAATATGATTTTTTGGCAAAAATCAATTTTACTATTTTTTATTCGCGATGTAGTTAATCTGAATATAAGCTGTAAGAGCTTTTAATGAGGACGAATTCCTCTACGATTTCCGCCCGTGGTCAATTGAATAGCATGTAGTGGAGATATAGACAATTGAAAAATAATAATTTTTCGTGTTAATTAAACAGGAAAATTTTAAATTCATTAAGCTACTAGAAAAAATTAAAATTAAGAGTTCAATTTTGGTGGGAATTAATTTTTTTATGTTTAGAGCAATATGCCTCAATGGAGCGAAAAAAAAAAATAGTCTCCTAAAACGAAGCATCTTAATATACACGTAATACATATAAACACCCAGACTCAAAACAAACATTAATTTTGAATCAAATAAAAAATAAGTGTTTGTTTTGAGCTCGAATCGAACCCACACCCTCAGCACAGCAGTTGGTAGTGGTCATAGGATCACTGCCAACTGCGTCAATGTTACAATCTATTCGTTCAATCATCAATACCTGTCACGAACGATGAAGCAATGTATCCTGAGGAAACTCACACTTCAGATGGGTAAAAACTATCTTGTGCAGAGTGAATTATGAAACGAGGATACGCGTTTAGTGTACCATCTTTAGTCACTATCACAAGGGGAATAATGCAGTATGTTTACTATACGTACATTATGTACATGGTATTAAACTCTTTGATTTTATTTCTGACCAAAGTAAGAACAACAAATTGTTTTATATATATTTTTTCTAATATATTCAACGAAACTGAATTTTTCGCTTTTCGATAATATTAATTTTATAACTTTCCATAAATTAAATAGTTTTACATATGAAACTGACATTTATTATCCATTGCGAAAATTACATAATTATGCAGATAAATAAACTTTAAAAGTTTTAATGAAAAAAGAGATGGCATTGTTCAGTGCTTTCGTAACGCCATTATCAATAAGTTGATTTGTTAAATATTACTTTCATGTAATTTAATTCCCTCAAACGTAATTTATTTCGTTGGGCCTGTTATTTAATTTTTTAATCACTTCTAATATTGAAAAAACATAAATTTAAATTTAATTAATAATTAATTTTCTCTTACACTTTACAATTTTAATTATATCATAGACATACAACTTTATTTTTCATTTATTTAAAAGTATCCGATTTATCTCAATCACAATAAACGATCTACCAACATATGTGCCTGACATACACGTTGCTTATAAATAACAACGCATTTGTTCAGGTCAAGAGGGAGCAGGTGTCGAGTACCTTTTACCAATACAGAAGGACATCAATATCGCAAGGAAAGTGCGTCTAATGCTCTAGGCGACGCAGTCTGTAGGGGTAGAATGCTTACAACACCTGAACAACGAGGGTCCAGAATACAAAAACCTCGTGAAAGATTTAAGAGAGCTTTTAGTGTACCATAATGCAGGTGATGTACATAGCTAACATTATTAGACACTAGCTGTAATGTGAACAGATGGGGATTATATCTCAGATAAATTCTCGTGTAAATGATATTAGAAAAATCTTGTATACGTAACTGCCATAAAATTTTGATATAATGACGTGGTATGAATTTAATTAAAATTTGAAAATTGGTGTATTTACATCAGTATTAAATATTCTAAGGATCTCTACTTGTTTATTGCACCTATGTGACAGTTTAAGCTATTATCGGGCATTTTAATTTAACGACGCACACTGCAAACGATGAGAGAGACCTTAATGTCAAATGACGTAGTATAAGGATAGCCCACTAAGCACATGATATATCAAAATAATGAATAACTATAATATAGAAATGCAAAGGTAAAGAAACATATTAAGTACAATGGGTGGCTGATAAGTGATTTAGTTCTAATATACATATAATTTGAAAATAATACTGGCCACTATGGTGTCGTATTCTCTATTTATTTCTTTTTTAAAATACCAAATGTCCTTTGCTTTTCTTGTGCAGTTTTTACATAGACCCTTCATTCTTTCCACATGTCGCAAGATAAAAGTAAAATGATGAACGAATGAACGAATAAGCATCGTGCAGTGAAAAAATTGCTAACCAAAAAAAATACCCCTTTGCAGATCAGACAACTCATCTTACAAATATTCGGTGCTCGGATTCGTGCCCGTCTGATTTCGTAATAAAGTTTCAACACGACCATGAAGTTTTAATGACGGTTCCCGTAGTGGACGACCCGTCTCGGTGATAACTAATAAAAATGTTGCTGAAGTGAAGCTATTAATTTTAGAAGACCGGCGAATTAAGCAGTAGGAGATCACAAGAGATGTTGGCAATTAGTAAGGAACGAGTGAATGAAATAATTCATGAATATTTGGGCATGTCCAAGGTCAATTGCTCGCTGGGTCTCTAAAATGTTGACTCCATTCAACAGATAACGACGTGTCAAATGTGAGTCGTCTTTGAAAATAAGTCAAGGTAAAGAGGAAAATTTTATATCTAGAATAGAGTCACCTGTGACTAGACCTGGAATCGAGAATGGGATCTGAAAAGGAAACTAATCATTGCAGTGGATATTTAAGAGCCTCTTCGTAAGTTTAAAGTCGGTCTGATGGCAAGCAAACTGATGGGAAACATTTTTTGGGATGTCCAGGGGAGATCGCTAATAGATTGCCTGCCTAAAAAAACTACAATGACAGCCGAATATTATGATAATTTGTTGTATCAACTACACGAGTCTATAAAGGAAAAAAAAAGAGGCAAACTTAGAAAAAGGATTGTGATTTTGTATGATAATGCATCTGTGCCCAGCGCTTGGAAAACGAAGCTGGCAGAAAATCGACCACCTATTGTAAAACCTAGATTTAGCACCCTGCGATTATTTTCTGTTCCGATTTTTAAAGAAATATTTAAGGGGACTAAGATTTTTAACCGATGATGAGATGAAGTCCGCTGTAAATCAGCATTTTAATAAACAGAAAATATATTTTTTTGATGTATTAATGTCGCTTTATGGAAATAGTGCCTTTCCCTTTCAGGGGGCTATATTGAAAATAAAAAAAAAACTATCTCGTCTCCCCCTCTTATAAAATAATTTCAAGGTTACAACAACTTCCCCTCGTACAACATAATTTTGTGCGCTTTTAATAAACTAAATGTCTTTAAAAACGGTGAGTCGGTCATTATATTTTTTTTAATTTCAAACGTCCAAAGCTGAAACTGAAACGAATTTTGGAACAGAGAAAACTAAATTAAATTGTCTATGCGCCGGAACTTGAATGATTCACAAATAACCATGTACGATATTAGCATTAGTCTACTGTATGCGATTTTCTCAATGTATTTTTGTAACGTTCGATACAGTGACGCGCAATGGCCCTGCTTATTTACAAATGGATCAGCGTGTTTGTATTTCTCATCCTTTTTGCACCTTTATTTATTTATTATAATTCTTTTGAATCATCAGAACAACCATTTGCGCCCGAATTTTATTTTTAAACATTTTCTTTTTTTATTACATATTTGAAAATAACAATTTTCACTGAGTTCTCTTACTGTTTTATGAAGTGAAGTATATTTTTTTGAAGATGTTTCGTTGCCTAAAATTAACTTTGATGTCACTGTACCAATTGCGTACTTCTTATGACTTCGTATAATTATTGAAGTTATTGTTTTCCAGTCTGATTTTAGAGATTTCATCAGATGTCGACTTTTTGAGCTTCCACGAAACGTTTTTAATCATTTTCAGAGGAATCTTATATAAACATTCCTAAAGCATATGCTTTAGGTCTAAATTTTCCTGTGAACTATGAATATGGCCTTATATTCTTCATTTTTTCAAAATTTTAGTCTCGGTAATATCGAAGATAGAAATGCTACATTTACCTATATTTCATTTAATGTCTTTTGAACTATGCACTTTAAAATTGTAAGAGACGTATATTTGTTTTTATCATAACAGACTATATTCGTTTTATATCAAAAAGACGTATCTATTTGCTGTCTTAGTGCCTTTCATGCTTATTTTTTCTCATAAAATTATCTCTATATTAGCATCACCACCATAAGCAAACAGTCGATGGATATTATGAATGATCCGTGCGGTGAGCAATAAAAAAATCCGACCAACAGCATGTCGGATAATGCTCAATGTAGGGTTCCGAAACCATCATCACAAAGAAATACGCTACAAATAGAAAAAAAAAACACGTTGTCACACTTTTTCCAATGTTTCCGCACAGAATAGATATAAGCACTTTAATCACCTATAACTAGAGAAACAAGTATGTCGACTAGTACTCTTAAAATAGCGTAATCTAAAGTACACCAGCAAAAGAAACTATCTTCAACGTATTTACGTCCTTTTTTTGAAAAGCGCATTTTTTTGTCAATAGCTCAAAAACGGTATATCCGATCATATTCAAAATAAATATTTATTAAGCGTTACCTTTGAAATTTTTTTCATATTTTTTGGGTATCCGGTTTAAAAATTAAGAGCGGGCATAATTCATGCTACTTTCGGAGCGATTACTTCCGAAAATATTTACTTAGTAATATAAAATTACTTAGAAGGAACCTTAGTGTTTTAAAAAAAAATGTCGAAATATATGCGACACGTTGATGTTGGCAAAAAAAAAATTTTTTTTTTCAGCTTTTGTTACATATTTAAAGTGCTAGCCTAGAAATATTTATTTTTTGTTATTCAAGTATTAAATTAAGTAACGGCTTATATAAGACACGTACACTATAAATTTCATCAATATACATATTGTAGTATTTGAGCAAAATGTCTGACATACGGACGGACGGACATGACGAAAGTATAAGAGTTCCGTTTTTGTTATTTCTTCTGAACCCTAAAAACCAGTGACAATCACAAAGCGACGTGTTCACAAGAACTCATACGAGCAGCAGTCCCCGAGATAATAATCTGACATCGAGCCCGTCTTATTAATCGTTAAGTGTATGCGGTAGTGCGACAACCTAAATTATTTTATTTGAGATTTAGAATCGATTGAAATGAGCAATCCTGACGCTGACGGTATTAGTTTGTTTCATTCTCAACAAACTTTTAATATAGTTTATTACTTATACACATTGCAATGTTCCACTAGAGGGCGCGGCTCTCTCTTGTCATTACTAATGGAATTATACAGATTCCACGTTGACTAAATGCGTGTTAGACTCGTGTATACATACCCTTGTAATGTAATTTTAAACATATAGTTACTATAAGTATCAAATGGAGATCTGTGGTTATGTATGTAGATGCATAAGATATATTGATTAATAAACTGCTAGTAATACATTAATATTGAAGCTGCTAACATTAAACTGCTATTAATTCATCACTCAAATACCATAATATTTTTCGTCCTGTTGCTTTCGAGTTTTGAGAGGTTTTATACTATTCGTGTGTCAAATAATACATTTTACTTTGATTATTGCAAAAGAAAGTTCAATTTGAACACAGTAGTACAGCTGGTTAGTGAACAGACGTGCATTATGTTCAACATTGAATTCTAGAATTTCAAATCTTACTCCAGGGTGAACAGTTAGAGTAACATTCAATTGGCAGAAGTCAATTTAGATGGTCAAACCTTACTTATTACTCTGTAAAAATATACATATTACATTCCCGCGTGATTTCTGCAGCCAAAATATTTTATACGTTTTTATGAAAATTATATAAATATGAAAAAAGTGCAAATTAAAAAAAAGTCTTATCGGAAATGTATTACGGATTTCCAATTATGTATTATTGGAAATCCGTGAAGAATTGAAAAATATGTATATATTTTTTTACTTGAAGTTGTATAGCATAATAACTGATTGACAAAACCTACAAGTACTGCAAATTGATGTAGAAATGTGATTCTATTAAAAGCGAACACTAGTAAAATGGACAATGCAATGTCCTAAAAATCGCTAACTTCTAATTCGAAATAAATTTTCAGAGCTTCGTAATAGAAAATGATACATGAATGTCGTATCGATTAATTGGGAGGGGGCTATTTCTAAACGGTATATTTTTTTAGGTCGCACTTTGTAAATAATGTATTCTGTAAATTTCTCCTATTTTTTTTCCCGTTTATTTTAGATTCTATTGCACGTACTTATAATTGTGAAATGATTAGGATAATATTGTAGTTCATAGAAAAATTACATTCAATGATTTTTTAAGAAATATCTCTTATTTCATTTTAGTAGATTTTCAATTATTATTTGTTGACTACAAGAAACGCGTTATCGCTCTAATAAAAACAGTGTTTTCATCTATTTTATTCTGAGAAGCTAAGCATATTTTAAACCGACTTTTAGCTGTGGTTTTACTGACAATAGTAAAACCGCAGGTAAAAAGCTGGTATGATGTGAAAGAGACTGTTATGAAAATCAAGATAATAAAGTAAACGAAATATTTTATACCTGAACTATAAATATTTATTTTATCACACTTTTGTAGAATAGATAATATTATTTTCATTATTCACTTGAATTATCACAGTCTGTTGCGAAACCGGCGAATTATTTTATGACCAAATAGCACCGTATTTGAAATATTAAGGCAGCACTACTGTTGAAGTCCGCATATACTGTTATTAAATTTATGCATAAAACGGGCGATAATATTGCACTCGGTGAATGTATAATTATTAAAAAAAAATGAAAAAACAATTAAATACGGTTTTGGACCGGCAGTGATCCATCGTGTATGAGACGAAAACGATTCAACGGGATGAACAATATTTAAATTCTGGTATATATCAAATAGTGAGTGGAAGTAAAATATTTATATGGTTTAAGAAACACACACTATCATTGTACTTCAGGTAAATTACACCTCTAACAACAAAAACAATAAAATTTCACTGGCTAGTTGACTACCCTCCTGAGTGTTTGTTTATCCTGTGATCTGACAAAACGTTGTTGACCATAAAGGTGATATTACAGTTTACTTTTTGCCCAAAAAATGCAAATTTTAGTCACCAGTTGGCCTGATATTCTAGACGCACGGTTCCTATAGTCCTAATCAAATTATTCAGGCGTTTAATTGTGAATAATT
This sequence comes from Eumeta japonica, assembly GCA_005406025.1. Taxonomy (NCBI): domain Eukaryota; kingdom Metazoa; phylum Arthropoda; class Insecta; order Lepidoptera; family Psychidae; genus Eumeta; species Eumeta japonica. The sequence continues at coordinate 110,144 of BGZK01001123.1, read as the reverse complement.
CTATTTTTGCATTTTTTTTTCGTTAACCGTATATGACTTTAAATATATGTTAAATATTTTATTTTATTAAATAAAACATTTTATTATAAAGTTCAACGATTTCGATAGACATAATTGATTAACAATATTTCTATATGGGTAAAGGTATACTCTCCTAATAAAAAATACCTGTAATTATTGTTTATCAAAGCAATGACAACACCAATAGTGGTATTAAGAAAATTCATGTTATTGCTATCAAATGGATATTAAATTACTTGTTATTAATGTATTTTTTATTTCTCAACGTAATTCACAAAAGTTTTATCGGGGATAGTAATGTGATCAGTTTACCGACGACGGCCGCAACCAATCGCTTCCGAAAATGGTATGACGATAGAATCCAGTTATATTCGCGGTCACGGCTGCGCTGCGCGTGCGTCTATTACGTTAAACGTTGCAATCTTACACCGGGCCAAATATTATCTTGATAATGACATTTGAAAGCTTTAATCTTTTCGAAATTAAGAAAGTAAATACATCATCATCATGATCAGTGCCTCACCTTCAGCCGGTCTTGCGAACGAAGGAGAGAAAATGTCGATAGACTGAAGAGATCGTGGTGATAGAGAAGACTGTGGATCTCCTTGCGGCTTGGAAGGGGAGCGATTGGGATTATATAGTCGACTTATATAGATCACGATTGTATAGACCAGTTTCCATGTAACCTATAGTTAGGAACTGGGGACATGAGGGGTAAATAAATGTGTATGTGTTTTGATAATCGTCACAGTACCTGGAGTATTTTAGCGCGAATCGAATCATAACTACTTTAATAAATGGTGTAATTTATATAAGTAAACTGTGTGAGCGTTCTCCAACGAAACTAACGGCACGGAATATTTTGTTTCGTTATAAAGGGCTTTCGATATACAGAGATTTGAAAGCTAAAGAATGAAATTGTGGAATACTTATTTTTTTATTTTGATATCAAATATGCTTTAGTAACTATGTTTTCGGTGTCTCAAATGGAACTTTTATACACGCGTAGTCTATACGCATAAGCAGTAGTTATTCCGGCAGCAATAGTATACAGTGACACAAAGAAAAAAAACTATATAAACGTCTTATTTACAAACATTTCAGTGAAAACCTTTAGTAAGTCGTTTATAAATGTTTATTGACGACTAAACAAGTTGTATTGTTTTTTTTTTGTACAGGGCGATGGTGACGTAGAGAATGTTTCAAAAGTATGAGTAATAATATAAATCAACTAAATTTTAGGTAAAGTCTATACCATGCTATAGAGGGTTTGGTGCTAGTTATATCAGAGTTACTTTAGTTACAGAGAGTTCATAGGGTATGTGTCTCTGTTTTCTTATTTATGTTACTGATGTTACTCTCGATTCAGTGTGGCTAATTTTGAACTTTACTTACTATTTATTGAAAACTTTGACTCGATATAAAATTTGCGTTTTATCCCTCCTATAGCAAGTTCACAAGTAAACATTCTTGATCAACATAGAATACCTATGCATATTGGTATAACTATAAACAGTTAAAATTTTTATACCTATAATATTATAGAACTTTAACTTATTTTTTACTCCAATATTTTGTCAGGCTATCAATAAATATATATGCTTACATATTATAAAACACAACGTCCTTCTGTCTGCCTGTCTGTAAGTTTGTGAAATTATGATTCGAGAAATACGAAACCAATAATTTTTTCAGCATGAAAATACGCTCTTTGGACAGGTTTTAGTATACACTAGCTTTCACCAGCGGCTTCGGTCTAATGAACGTAGAAAAAGAATTTCTTACTTTTTTTATCAATTGGTAAATGAAAACAGCAATCTCCAAAGGAGGATCAAGTTCAATGATGGTCTTGAACTGAAATCGCGAGCAGAAGTAGGATCGGGATTAAGAGCGATAGCGAGATGGTTTGATATTAAAATAAGTTACCGTAGTACATCGATTTCCGGTGTGAGATAATGCGTTTCTCTGGGATAATCTGGACGAAACCCAATCGAGGACGGAGCCAGCAATGTGGTGGAAAGTGAAACCGAAATCAGGATTTATGTCGGGAACGGGATCGGGATAGGAATCGAGATCAAGATTGGGATCAGAGTAAAGAGCAAAATTAGAATCGAGATTATGGTTCATCGTATGATGAATCACTCTATAAAATGTGTAGGATTTCATTCTATGTCCATGCGGGCGGAGCCGCGAGTGAAAGCTATTTTCAAATATATGAAATAAAGCAAAGAAAAAGGTAAAGACTAAATTCATTCCAGCTTGGTTTTTCTCCACTGCACATCCATTTTTAAAACACTGCAACTTGTTATCACTCAGTAAGTATACGAATATTGTAAAGCTGTCAAACGCTCCGAAAATAGAGACAACGAAACGTCATCAGCGCAACTTTGTCGGTGCGTCTTCGACTAACGGCACTCCGACGCTTACGGATTATAATGACAGAGTTTGTTTTCGCACGGGGACACGCTCGTATTCGCGTTTTTATCGGCGGGCGGGCGTCGCGCGACGTGCCGCCGCCGCAGAGTAACGGCCGCCGCGCACGGCAGGCCGGCGTCGTCGCCGTGACGTGTCGGCGCTTTTACAAGAGTTTACGATATGCGTTGTGTCACGCGTTAATGTTTTCGCGTGGGAAAGGGGCATACTTTTTTTTTTGGTCGCAACGCCATACCGTTCCGGCACGATTCGTGCGATCCGCCAGCGACTGCGGAGGTTTTGGAGCTGTGATCTCTATCAGACTCCGTGTGCGAAATCAATAATGAATCGATTATTATGTACTTATTCGATAGTTTTGTATACTGAATTTGAGGCGTTTTTAAATTACACGCATGATATATGGATGATAAATATAGGATAGTCGTATTCAACATGTATATTTTTTACGTTCGGTCTCTTGTAAACAATCGTGTCTCCGTAAGGATTCATTCCAGAAAATATAATAATTATTGGACATTTTTCAAAATATAGATAATAGTTTTTTTGTTACAACAAAAATAAGAAAAGGAGAAAAGAAGAAAGAAAAGGATTAAGTCAATTATAAAAGAAATAATGGCGGACAGAGTATGCTTATGAAACATTTGATGTCCCCCAAAATGAGTCAATTTTGTGAAGGATAGAGGTAAGAATCACCATTTCTGTGTTAGAAAAGAGTTTGTCGGAAACCATTCTGTCTGTCAAAGACAATAATAAATAACGACACAATTCATTTAACAAAAAAATCAAAATTACTTTGTAATTATACTTTCACGGCAAATTTTCTAATTATTTTACCATTCGATCTTTTATTTATGACATATTTGTCGACCATTTTGTTTAATACAGATGCATTTATTTTCACTTGTCATATTTAAATTAATTTACGAGCGTCAAATTTGGATCATATCGCCATTCTGGTGATTTATGGAATTACTATTTTAGAACTTCCGTATTTTCTTTCAGTTCATCGCACATATGGCACAGTCTTCCTTACCTCTCTCTACTCATCATAATCAGTTCATTACAAACTAATGAGCTATGAACATACTTTTTCATCTAATGAGTTTATTAAATCGTCATTGCACTCGCAATTTAACTAAACTCACGTTGTTGACGTGATGTAAAATATTTTCACTGTTTTTCTTCATGCACTCTGTTTCATGTAATAGCAATCGCTATTCATTTCATTGTAATAATCGTATTCTATTTTATTAAAAAAGCTGGCTAAACTTCTTTTGCCATCTATTGCCATATATAATTTATATTTAGTCCGTCGTCAGGCAATACTTCGGCCGTTGCTTGGCGGCATTTTGTCTTAAGCGCACGTGAATACGCGTAGATATTTTTGATATGCGGTATTAGGTGGACATTACGCGCTCATTATTTAATTCATCTGATTCACTTATTGTACAATATGATTCTTCATGTTATGATGATGGTGAAGATGGCGCATGTGTTGCAAAGTGTAAGGTAACGCCAGCATTTTTATGAAATTAGAACTTATGAAATATAGTATATGAAAGCGGTTCAATCAATATTCACACTGTAACATTTTAAGAATAATTTTGCTCGTTACCGACTTTGAATGTTATTTGTACTTAACGACTATTGTTAGACTCATTTAAATTTATTAAATAATTCTTATTCTGATTTATCAGAAAAGTAAGATTCAAATTCATCCCAACATTGAAATTTTATTTTGCAGAAGATGCTTCAGTTTATTTACACGAGTTTTCTCATTATCGAGATAATTGCCTCTCGAAATCTCTGAACTTTCCTGAGAATTGTGTTCGCAGTATTTATTTCTTAATTGAATCGGACTGCACAAGATCAAATTCTCGGCTCTGCCCGCGTGGACGTAAAATGAATACTTTCATCTTCCATATCGACCGATTACGCCATGAACTAAGATCGCCGGCATCTATGAAAGTTTGACAGTTATCAAATGATAATTCTGACACTATAAAATGTAAATATCAATACCGACCAATTGCGCGTGCGCTGATACTAAGCAGCATTGACACTAATTCAGCGTATTAGCAACAATCAACTTGTGCCATATTGACGTATCAAACGGTAAATCTATAGTGTAAATAGATCGTACATAAGAAAACATACAAAAAAACGTTCATGAATACCAAACATCCATAGAGTAATTTTATATATATTTATATATATATTATACACTAATATATATAAATAAATCTGTAATTTCTATCTGTAAACACAATGTTTTCGTAAAATTTTGTATTAACAGTCCATTTATGTAGCAGTTAATCTATATTTACTATTTTTTAAATCTTTGTCTGTCTATATGTATACCCTCTTATTATTAAACAAAATCTTAATCAATCTTGATGAAATTTGGGATAGAGTAAGAAAGTGCGGCCGCGTAAATGTATTTAGCATAGGTTGTTATATCGCTAAAGTTTTTGTCTCTTTATTTGTCTTAACCCAGATATGTGTTTATTTATAGCTTGTCTGTGCTAATCGACGAAACAGTTGAACAGATTGTAATCAGTCTTTGTATAGAGGTAGATTATCTACCGGAATTCGAGATAAGATAGCTTTTTATAAAAAAAAAGTATAGACACCACAATAATACGAGCATCAAAGTAGAGAGTAGGACCAGAATTAAGATTGGAAATAGAATCGATCGCCATATTTTAATTTAGGTCCAGCGAAGTGGGCGGAAAATGGTTGCGATAACTGTATTTCTGGCGTAGTTCAAAAAGTCGAAATATAATATTGTTTATCAAATTTTTCAATTGATTAGCAATAAAATAGAACTTAAAATTTGTTATTACAGAAAACAATACGAGTTTTTTGAGATTGACTGACGCACGTTGACTGTGCGTGGTTCGATGTTGACAAATAGTTTAAATGAAACAAAGATTTATACCCTTTTGACTACTTTATTAGGGATTTATAAATTCAAGACAATATATGTATTCAGCATTTAAATTCAAATTGTACTCGAATTAATACAATACATAAAAAATACATATCCGGACAAAAAGTCATACCTAGAATTCTATTCAAGTTGAGTTACGTAATATTTACAAATTTAATTTATTTCATAAATTTTATCACTGACCAATAGGCACTTCTTAGGTGAAAAAGAAGCAAACATTTCAACGGTCCCTAGAATATTCCGATAAAACGATCACATTTTATCATTCACGACATTGTTATAATGAAATAATTCCACGAAAATATGAATAAACAATGGCGATTAGAATTTATGAAGTTTTAATGGAACCGGCGCGGTCGCAATGTTTGCGCCGCCCGGGCCGTGCGCCGCGGTGCTTGATTTATTCGCTTTTCACGAACGCGTGTTCTGTGCCGTAATTTATCTTATTTCCTCCGCGTACTTCGCTCTATATATCTCGCTGTCTGAAGTGTACGAGTTGTTAGTTTTATCGATAATACTTAACCGGGAGTCTGTTGTGGAGTTCGGTACTTGGAGTACAAAATTTAAATTCCCTATAAAACTAATGGAGTTTTTATCCCTCGTCACACCATGCGTCACTATGATATGTTGTTAACTATTTTGCGTGATGTATTAATATTTTATTGTTTTATTTTACACCTTAATGAAAAGTTCACTTCTAGTCTCCGATATTGGGAAGAAAAGTGCTACGTTCTCTCCCCTGTATCAAGGACTTTCCATGTTGGTGTGAAACAAAATTTTATACTCCCACGGGAGAAAACTAAGGTATCCCTCCCCACCGGCGATTATGTCACATTGCGCAGGCGCGAATGCCAGCAGCTGGGAATGCCTTACTTTTCTTTCTAGATAGGTAAGATACTACTTTTGTTTATACAAAATGACTTTGATATAACGTTCACTTCGTTATTCAAAATATTAAAATTATTGCATTATGACAAAACCTTTACATAACAATGAAATTACATTTCATCCAATATTTTACTTCGTTACAATAAACGTCAAAGCATATTCGAGGTTGCATGTGGTTTAGTTCCCTTGGTCGTAGAATAATATTTTTGATAATTCATTCGATGACCTTTAAAAATGTTTTTAGAAGGTATTCTATGGTTTTAATCATTTCTAAATTTTTACATAATAAGCAATTTACCCAGTAAAATTGAGAAAAATACCGCTGAGAAAAGGACATTTATGATAGAAACATAAATACAGAAATAATTTAAAAGCTTTTAGGTAAAACAATTTTGGCATGAAAAACTAAAAAAACCTATAATTTTTCAATTATAAGATTGCATAATATTTTTAAAAAAATATATCAAACTATATCGAATTCGTTCTATCTTATTTACTTACTCAAAAATGACGAATAAATAATAATGACAGGACTTTGAAAATCGGGCCAAATATTACGCAATCTTACATATGACTAACTAATATTTTTTATGAATTTTATTTTATAACTTATTGGTCTATTTATAATTATTGGTCTACTGGAATTTGTATTACAACCTTGACTTAACCGCATTATAAGCTACCGGGGTAGTGGTTTTGACCAGTGTACGCTGTGTATTAGTATAGTTGAAAAAAACTAGACGTATATTTATAACGTGCGTTTATTTATATAGAAGAACATGTATATAATAACTAGCTATTTAATTATAAAATATGTTATTTTGTATTCATCTATTACATAATATGAAAAGTCTGCAGAACGATTAATCTTAGCCCATGTTTGGCCCACCCAAGAAACCGAAATACCCACATTATGTGACCGCAACAACTTATCGTGAGTTTCCCACTACCACACGAGCAGCAACTAATAGTGACAAATACTACATAAATCCTTGTCTGATATTGTCAATTAATATTATAGAAAAATTATTATAGGTCATCGTGCCTATACTATGCACCTTACCTGGGCGCACTCTTTATCTTCAATAATCAAAAATTATTATTGAAAATGTAAATCTGGTTAAACAATTCCGCACATGCTCTTAGTAAAGCTCTCAGTATGTAAATACCATTGACTGATCCAGTAATATCAAGAATTACTCTGGGAAGTTTTTTTATTATAATAAAAAAATATACATAACGAAATATAAAAGCTTGATATTAAAGTGACATTTGCACGTAATATATTTTAAAGTATACTACCCGATACACAACATATTTTGTCGGTGACTTGCGGCCTTCCTTGTTTTCGATTTTTATATTTGTTACAATTGATGTTGTGAAATAAAAACAATAATTTGATATCAGGTACGTTCACGATATCGACATTAAAACAATAAACATAATATTCGATTATAATTCAATTGAAGAATATCCTGAAATAATTTTACAACATTTTTTAATTCCCCCCAGATAAAGAGCTTGCAGCGGATCGGATGTTGTAAAATGCACAAAACACGAGTCACGTTCGGCCGCGGACACAATTTTCATTGTGTCCAACAAAAAAATGCATCGAACGCGACAAAAAAAAAGCATCGGACGCCGATCTATTATTGTCGTTGCGTCGGTTTCGTCACAACTTTTAGGTATTGAAATTGAATTCGGGCGTTGCAGTCGATCGGCTGTGGGCTGTGGGTTCGACGACCGTCTGCCTTATGTCATTGGGTAGATCCGGCGCAGAGCTTTTCGATTTATCACCTCGATAGACGGCGTAACGAAATATAGATAGGTGACTTCTACGCTAGTGACGATTAAGATGTACGATAGTCGTATTTTGAAAACAATACCTATTCTCTCATCTGATTCGTATAAACTTTTTCTTAGTTGTTGGTGGCAGGTTAATCCGATTCTCTGTAAAGGTTTCATATTCGTAGTTGGAAAACGAGTTTTTCTATACATAAATATATTTGTTTATTCGATAATATTACTCGCGAACGATGAAGTATATACCAAAAATCCATAAACTTCGAGGATAGGTATTTACCTATCCTCGAAGTTTATGGATTTTACAAGTATTTACTTGTTTTGTTCTCTGTGAACTTTGTGAACAGCGTTAGGCTTACTTTTTCAGTTAAATTGATTAATTGCGAAACAACTCAAAATTAAACAAGTAACTAACTTGGCTAACTCTTATTATTATCGAAATATATAGTGAAGACATACCTAGAAGCGGGTCTGTAATAGGTTATACAATCTGTTGGCATTATAATTTTTTTTTTCAGAAAAAAATAAGAAATTACAATCCACGCTTTAATGGCCTATCGTTGTTTATTAATGAAATTGGTTTTACTCCATGTTGTATGCTTTCATTATTTTTTTTATATTCGCAATTTTCGTTTATATTACAACGAGTCTTACTTTTAAGGATAAATGATAATTTTGCATTGACATCGTCCCATGAACATTGCGGTATATGAACACGACGGTGAGACAACAACATAAATTAAAGCAAACGGACGAAGACCATGGTGATTACGCTCATCGAGTATTTTAATTCAGGTTTAGACGACATATTTCAATTCAAAGAATAAAATATTGACATTACAATTTATAAATTTTTCTTACGCATTATATTAATTTAAACTAAATTTAGGATTGAACTTGTTGAATTTGCCAAAAGTAAAAACGCAATTCGTAAAAGTGATCCGTAAGATTTGGACAGATGATGTATGGACTTTGGATTAGGTTTACGAATTACGTTTTTATTTTTGGTGCACCCGCCGTTAGTCTCTCAATCCGAAATGAAGAGATCGCGGGTGGGAATGCAGTGCAGTGACTAAAACCTGATACAACAACAACAACCTTCGTCGCCTTTATGGTCTAGATTCGAGCCCGTAACTTTCCGTTTCAAAAGCTACTCACTGATCAGTCAGTCAGAACACTTAACCATATCCTTATACATATTTAATATTATAATAAATTCACGCCTATTTCCCAAAACGTTACTACCAATTTCCACATGGCACGATCTTTTCATATCTCTCTTACTTCATTGACATCCGTCGATCTTGACATGCAAGCTAGACAATTTCACTCCTTTAAATTTGACTCTTTTTTAATGTGCTACCAATTTGATCGGGATAAGATATTCTAAGGCGATCCTTGCCGACCCTTCCACCGCACACGTTCTCTCCGTAATTTTCTCTCGTCAGTCTGCTTCTAGTCGTCCTTTCCAGATGGCCAAACCACCGCAACATATATTTTTCGATTTTAGTCCCTACATCTTTGAGACTTATACCACCTTTCAAAGACACTCCACACGTATTACGCAGGAATCGCGTCTCTACTGCATTGATTGTATTTTACTTGTTAACCAAATCTGAAAGGATCCGTTGACATGGGTAATTCGAAACGCATTCGTTGTTTTTTCGCATACGTTTTGATTTAATTAACGATGACGATAACGAGACTCCGTAATGTTAATAAAAAAATATTCTAATTGCGTTTTGAAAAATTCCTCAATAAAATATCCCATAAAACGCCATGCTTCACCGCACTTGTCAGTTCTGATGCAACTCTTTCTCAGATTACACTAAAATGTGGTTATTGAACCACACCCATCGATGCGGTCTGAATGTGCTCGTGTCGGGAAAGATATGTGATATTTGATAAGTTTTGGGGAAGAAAGAGCTCTTACAAAAAAAAAAAAAGGTATTGAATAATCTTGAAGGACAGATAAGTAGATTTCATCGATATCTTTTATAAAACGGAGAAAGATTACATACATTTTAGTTGTTTTGGTGTCCTGGTTCCTTATGAAGCTACCTCTTTGGATTTTACTATTTCAATCGTGTGTAGTATTCACCTGAGACATGTACGATAATTATGGTTAAAATTTCATAAATTTCGGAATTTAATAATATTCTATAAAATAAAAAAAAGGAGAAAATGTAAAATATTCTTTAAATTATTTACAGAAATACTGTTATTATAAATCCATATCAATAGGTAGTATTTTCCTAGGTAAGTCGAATTCCTTTTGAGTAGAAATAATGGTACTTCTGTCGATAATTTAGTATGTTTCTTTCTATTTCATATTTTGTTTCTAATATATTTAAACCAAGCATTGCTCAAGTTAACACTTAAGTCTGCATTTTTTGAATTACGCGATTAGCGCCGTACATAACAGCAGTATCTCTCAGATCTGAAAGTACATTTATATGTATTATAATATAATTTTGGCAATTTATATTTGTTGAATAAAAAAAATGAATCTCATTTTCCAGAATTTACTGGTTACATTTAGACGTCACACAAAAAAGTGAGACAAATTGGTCTCAATTATTTAACACTTTCATAGATGTCGCTCAGTTAATGTTATTTCTAACAGTTATAGCGAACATTGATCCAAAAATCCGATTGGCTTCCTCGTGGACCCAATTTACATTTTAATGAATTAATTTCATTCTACTTCTAAAGAGATAACTTTTTCCTACCTCTATTTAATTATTTCCTACTTTAAAATTTATTTTATATTTTATTTCTATAAGGAAAGTTAAAAACGAAATGTTTCTAAAATTGTTCAAGGGATTATAATGGATATTTTTCGTTTTTTTTTTTGTGCCTTTTAAATAGTAGTATGAATAAAGAAGTATATGAAATACAAGCTTAAAATCATATAAATAGTATCCAATAAGATTACTCAAAACGTCGTTTATTTTGGCTACATTCTGTCCAAGACAGCGAAATAGCACAAAACGACAACATAAGTTTTACTTATTATTATAAAACTTGTTTTGTTAGAAAACACGCCATTTACAGATTAGATTATTTTTGTACGTACATTACTGATTTCAATACAGACTGAAGACAATATGCAATAATTAAATTTAGGCTTAAATGACAGGCTGAAGCTTATATTTAATTATTTAAAATTTGACTAAATAGCAAAACACAATGTTGTGGCATGAATTTATTCAAATCAAATCATAGTTATCAAACTTAACATGTTAAGGGCATAGGCAAAATTAGAATTTTATGAAAAAGTTTCGAAACTAGAGCATTGCATCTTAATGTAGTGCTATCTTCTATTTACCTTCAAAGATTTTAAACGACGTACCAAACTTTATACGGACACGTTCAATCTTGAGCTTATGACAGTCGCAGTCCCTACAGGTTCCCCTCCGTTACATGAAATGACGTTCCATCATTGGCCTACCCATCATTTTGAATGACAAATGTGTCAATTGGTGGAAACGGATGCGAGGGTCGGGGCCAGAGGTGATGCGTTCGAACAGGCGTCAATCACTCGCCGCCTACGGCATTACTGGCCACCGGAAACGTTTAGGGATGTGTCGTAGCGTACGTGTGTGCTCCATAATCTTTGGTGTTAGAGCTCATGAGTTACATATCATTGCGATATTTTAGGTATCTATAGACATTGGAAGATACGGAAACGAAAATATGTTTTATAAGTTATTTTGATAATTAAAAAATTATAGGTGTAATTTTGCTAATTATAGATCGAATAGAAATTACTGTATAAAATGAAGTACTTACAAAGAATGTTTGTTTATGCTTACAAACTAGTTGTATCGTTATCCTTACTGAAGAAAGATTGTGATTATTGTTTATTTGGAGATCTCTCGTCGCGGACGAAGGTTCTCAAATTGGGGTTACGTACCAATATTCCCAGTGAAAAAACAGACAATAAACTACACTAAACTGTGTATGTATGTCATTTTTGAATAAAATCGCTTACATATTTTTTCGTACAAGGCTATATGACGCTATACAGACCATAGCGTGCTTTATGCCTGTATAAAATCGACACAAATTTTCTGGCTGAAGGATTCACCAATACCGGCTGTTTTTACGCTGCCGCTTGTAATGCAGACTAAATCCTGTATTTGCTTCATATATCTCTTCGGTATATCGAGATTTGCCCCATTCAGTGATTATAGCTCGCTGTAAATTAAATGAATGATGATGAACTAAATTACTCTGATGGAGATTCGCCACGTGACTGAAAAATATACTTCAATTTAAAGCACGTCTATTTCAAATTGTTGAATCTCCTTCAATTAACACAATGAAAGGAATAGGTCATTGTTCTGTTTTGGACGTTTTCGCGTCTCTACAAATTCCCAGCAGCCACGTACTACGATCTGTGAAGCCAGCGCTTTGGCTGCGAAACCCAATAACGCCTTACATGATATAGGTCCACATCGACGGTCAATCATAACTTTAAAATAGGCGCAGGGCGATGTATACCGTGAATACACATTTTATGTATTGCATGCGCGAAACTGAATATTTAATTAGTGCACGCTAATGGACGTTCAAAAGCGCGAACGTTCCATTCGATCTAGCCTATCGTATTTGGTCTATTTGTTTTGGCGATCACTGCATCAATACACGACTGCATTGATCCAGTGATTGCCTCCATGGACTCACTACAGACGAGTTGTTAGCATTTCGTTTCATGTGAATTAATTCGCCATAATAAAGTTGTGTCAGCAGCCGGTGCGCGCGTACCGTGTAATTGGTCTCTTTATGTCGCTTCGGCTACTATCGTTTGCAATTTAATTATAGATATTTTAGAAGAAAAAAATTAAGAATATAATTGAAAATAGTTTACTACTATACTATGACTGGAACATTTAATTTTTATTAAAGATAACTCTTCATTTCTTAAATAATATATTTAATTTTTTAAGTAATATATTACGAGTATTTAATAAAAAACGATATCTAAGATATAACAGTAATTAGAGGGCCAAACTAAATCGAGAATGAAGCAAAAATAAAATTAATGTAACGGACATTATTGACGACGAAAAATAAACGCTTGAATCATTTATTATTTTTTGATTTTCAATGAGCTCTATCTGTTTGTATTTCCCACATAAAATAAACTCTCTGTTTATTTCATAAAGAATATAGATTTCAAAATTAAGAAGAGATCAGTAATTTATTACGATACATTATGTCACTCTTGTTGGTCATAAGAAAAAGTGGGAATGCAAAAACAAAATGCTATCTGTACTTATTAACTTCATTTTTATTACATTGCAAAAACAGAGATATTCGTCTCGAATTGAAAATATGTTTTTTTTTTTTATTTTCATTTTTTGTTTTATTCGTATAATATAATTACGCGTACTAATACATTATAAGTGAATCACAGTTCAAGAAACCATGAAGGTGTTTTTTTTTCATTTGGCGTTTAAATGCCAAACATTTATTTCCATCTAGAGGACATCGCCGCAATGCTCATAAAAATATAACCAATGACTACTAACAGTTTTAGAATGTACAAGTGATTGAAGTAATTTCTTAAAAAATAATTTGGTAATCTATGGTCATTTAGCCTTTTCTATTTATTATGGTAGACTAATCATTGTCGTATATCAGAGATATATACTGATTTTATTAATGATAACCACAAAAGTTTTTACTTAACTTTGTAGAATTTTCATTGAAACCAAGTTATAATTTATTTGAGTATTAAAATGATACAGAAAAGTAATAAATAAAAGTCATATTAAAAAGTCAGTAAAAAGAAACAAAAACATGATTTTGTAGAATATTAAGTCTCTTTGCGGCATAGGAATGGATCTACATATAATATATAATATATATATATAATAAAATTCAAACACATAATCTGCTTTAGGTTTTCATTGGTAAAAAGCAAAAGGATAGAATACCCTTTTTTAAATAAGAACATTCAGAATGAGTAGTTTACAGAAAGCACTGGAATTTTCGTCTACTATTGATTACAATCATATCAATTGATTTGACTGCTAAAATGAACAAAGTAATAAAATAAAGACATACTAAAAGAAAAACAAAAGAATTATGCAATCAAGGTTTTGTAGAATAATAAATCCCTATAAAAAAAAAGTTTTTCTTTTTTCCAAAAGAAGAACATTTAAAAGGAGTAGCTTATAGAAGGCACTTTGATAATTCGAGAGTATGTGCTTTTTTTTAAGTTATTGCTACCACCCGTAAGTTAAATCTGTAAACGTAAATGAATAGTCCAATGAACAAAAAAAAAGAAATAGATTATATGAAAATTTCAAATAAAAAAAAAATAACAATCAAGTAATTTAATGTGTAACGCCACTTTTAGATAATATAATAAATTATACGATTATTTTGAAAATTTAATCATACCCATAAAGTTATATCGCATTAATACTTTTAAATATTAACTTACAGATAAACTATTTTTGTGAGGTATTTATTGTGCAACTATTCAAATTCTGATTACAATTACAATTTCATAGTCAATTACTAGAAGTCTCAGTCATTTCAATTTGTCTACTCGACCGTCCTTTGGTCTTTTTGTGTGTAACAAGCCTCTCATCCTCTCATTTCTTTACGTATTTAAATGAACTCATTTATATTCGGCACACAAACGCAAATTGGTGGCCTAAAAACAGAGATGAATTCGTTGCTGGTCCTTTTCTCATATGGTGAGAAAGTGAATTCAACAGAAATTCATATCCACCCTTTGGAGTTGGATATCTTTGGATAATTCTACTAAAATACGACAAATAAAGGTTTTTAATGATAGAAGACATGAGTCTTCCTCACATTTTTTAAAATTTTATTAGTGATTTTAAAAATAAATATGAATATTTTAAAATGTAAAATGTGTATGTTCATGTATTTAATTTAAACGAGAATAAAACATAAAACAAATGATTGTAATTGAAGTTTCTGGAAAAGATATTTCTTTTTTTGTTAAACTGAAATAGTTTATTCAAAAATTTATATTGTAAATTTTGATTGCAATCTAATAATAAGTAATAACCATGTATGTAGAATACAATTATTCGATACAAAATAACTCTTTTTATGTGAGCGGTGTTATCTATGAGATATTTTATTATCGTATTTTTATTATATTTCATTATCGCATATATTTTATCTGTTCTCAATGATGAATTGTTTGATTAAAATAAATTTCATTGCTAAATTTTTATTGTACAATTGTAACTAGAATTTTGTTACAATCTTCAAAGCGAAGCTGTTGTAGAGGTGGAATTGAGTTTTCATCTGAATATGAAACAGATCTAGTCAAACTTTACTTCTATAGCAGGTGCGATTCCGTTTTAAAATGGCTTCAACGTGGTGAACGGTTGCAATAAATTTATCTGATTATAGTGCATTGTTGCATCTTACAACTGGTATTGAGTATTTTCCGTTGCGAAACTGTTAACTAATGTTGCGTACTTTCATTGCCTATCTACTAAGTTTTGTGGGTGAATTGGTGTTAAGCGTATTTGAATGATGGTTCATGTCGGAGGTCCCTGTTTCGAGACTTTAATTACATATTGTATAGATAATCTTTCAAACACCAAATATTGTTTCTTTTATTTTTTTTTTGGCAAATAATCTCTCTTTCTCTTGCGGACCGCGATTTATCTCTGCCTTTTATTGTTATTTTTTTCCCGGTACATTGGTTACAAATTGAGGTGAATACGTGTCATAAATATAAACGCCGTACCTCTCACGAACATGTTTCAATGGAACAATTAAGTCTAAGAAAGCGAAAAGCTTTTTTTTTCACAAACTTTTATTACCCGATTAGAAAACGAATACAGTGTACTTATTAGAAAACAAAGACAGTTCGGTACCAGTACAATGAGTTACTCCCGTTTAAGTATATCAACTGGATGGAACGAAACAAAATGATCGTTGTAGTTAACCTGGTAAATTATTTTTGGATGTATACTTCAATTCTTTAAAGGATTAAAGTGGAACATTCATTACTTCATTTCCTAGAAGAATTAAAGCGAAACGTTTACTTACAAGGGTAGATAAAACAAGCGAATGACACGTTACCGAAATAAGTTTTCATGTCCGTTTGCATTGTGAGTAACTTCTCCCAATTTAAATCTGTCGTGTTCCGTGAAATGACATTCGTAAATGTAGTAGAGTAACCACTAATAGAGTAGCTAAGTAGAACCACAAAAATCATGCCCTTAATTACCAATCAGTTTCACACGATTTCAAACTCCTAATTTGTTAGCCTGTACACAAATCGCTTTAGCCTTCCGATATTCTATTCTACAGCCTTTAAAGCGAATAGAATAGACAATGTCAGCGTTTCCCTTTTGCGCCGTTGAAAGGGTTGTCTCGTTTGACCCGGACGCCGGCCGGCTCTGCGTCGAGACCGGTACGACTCGGCGACATCCACAAATGGACGTCGACGGGCGGACCCCATTGCATAGCGCGCGCGCAACTAAATTGCCGTAAGGGCTGCCCAGAAACTGCCTTTGTGATTGAATTAAATTGTAAAATGTGAGTTCTTCAATTATAGTCACGTATTTCGAATGTTTTTTCTGAGCTAAAGGCCTGTGATGGGACCGACGGACGGACATATGAGTAATCTTACAGATATTCCGTATTTTTCTAATTAGGTGCGGAGCCTAAAAAAAGTATTTTAGTGCAAATGTTTATTTAGTTAATGTTAATTTACAAGTTTATACAAAATAACTGATTAACACATATATTTTTTTATTTGTAATATATATTAATTTTGTTTTAAGTGCACTCTCGTGTAAGAATACAAACCTGTAATAAAATCTTAAAACAATAATATAATTAAACCTACAAATGTTTATTTGCACTTTCCGATTTGTAGTTAGGGTTTGTAAATGGTGGCTCAATTTAATATTGCTATATTAATCTAACACATTTGCTTTACCTGAATCTGAGTAAGAATATTTTTTCATGATAATGTTATTTGACAATTAAATATAAGGAATATAAAAAATATTAACAAGTTCAGTCAGCAACCCTGCAGTTACAGTTCGCTATCGACATGCATGCACACCCATGAAGTACGGAGCTGGGTCGGTGTGCACCATTGGTTATATGTTGAAGTGATTTAAAATAATGTACTGGTTTGTTAGCTAACGTTACATCCATATCAAAAAAGGTCAAATTATTTTTTTTAACACACAGATTTATTGGATTTTATATAATAGTTTATAAACGGAATTGCAACAGAAAATGTTTAAAAGAATTCCTTTGAATGTAACCCAAAGTCCAATTATTTCAAAACGCCAATCCGTTTTTATTGTTTACGTCAATTTCTGTTTTATACAAAAATGTATTTTAGAAAAAAAAAGCAGTCGAAACAGACTCCCAAATATTTCTTTTGTATTTTAATAGAAAGTCAGTTTTAGTATTCTTTTCACGTTTACTCAAACATTTATAACAAGTTATGCGGTAGAAAGAATTTTTTTGTAGACCGTCGTTTGATAAACACTATCGACTTTAGAATGACAGAAAACCGGCCAAGGGAGTCAATTTCGAACATCTGAGTTTCCGTACCAACAAATGGAATGATATATCAAATTTGCAACTGTACTAAATTTAAGTCAAACGGGTAGTCTAATAAATTCGAAAAATGTAATTTAAAATAATATCGGTACAGATGTGTGTTTGAACGGTAAGCAGATATTATACTAAAATCCAAGTGCGCGTCCGTGTGGGCCGGCGATTAGGTTATCACAGCTGACTACTGCAAATGTAAACATATAAAAAAAAACTTCTAAATATTTTTTTTTCGAAATGATTTTCTTTGAGTTTATCTACAAATTTCAACTACTGTGCATTTACAAACACATGGTTCAAAATTGTCGGAATGAAATTGTAACCTTTCTTACCTTTGGCTGTTGAACCCTAAAAAACTCTAACTATGCCACTGTGATCTTCATTTAATCGAATGAAATAATTGACGAGACACAGTCTCTTGCTTTTTCTTGGAGGTCTTTTCAATGCCTTTTTGAAGGAAGTGATCACTTCTTCACAGTTCGAATTCGTATTTCTTTCAGTGCACTTTCTATTTTTGGTTACAAAAGGAAGTCATGAGGTAGACTTTTCGACAATACTTAATTATAGGTATACCGTTGTTTGCAGCTACTGTTTTTTTTTGTTTAAAAGCAATCATTGCTTAATTATTAGCCGTCCGTGTGGACAATGAAACAACCGTTCGTTTTGCAAACGCTTTGTCTTTCATGGTGAAACAACTGATGTGCATATTACTGTTTGTTTTTAAATTCCAAATAGTGTAGGTATTCAGCTTTCGTCATCCGTGAAGTAATCTCATACATTAGTCGATATTGGTTAAGTCGAATAGACATGCCTCATTCGACGGTATTTTTGAATTTCTTTCAAATTATGGGGGATTATTTTAAAAGAATTAACATACAGTATTTTATTAATTTATATGTAATTATTTATGTAAAATTTTCTCTACTCGATTCATAATGTTACTTGATTTTGTTTATATTGCCCATGCTTATGAGAACGTTGTTATAGCAATCTCCGTTCCACATTGTGGCAGCGTCGAAGTTTTAAAATCCAGGATCTTCAATCTGACGTAAAGAGGATGTGAGAAGTATGCCTCAGCATTGGGATGAAAAAGTCTGCCATCACATAATATAATTAGTATTGTATTATAGTTTTGTTATAATTAATAAAAAGTTATAATGAAATTATAACAAACAAAATGACAAATAACAATAAAGATGAAAATGGAATGCCCCTTCTTTTTAATAATTCTCTTCTACTTATTAACAGTCCGCAGAGAATTTTTTTTTTCGAATTGTTTCTAATATATAGATATTTTTTATGTAAAAATATAATAGTTGATTTTTCTGTTGTCTATTTTTGTTTTTTTTTTTCATCTGAAGAGAATTACTGATAAATGTATCGATTTTTTCTATTACATCGTTAGGTAGAAGCTTTTGTTTGACTGTACTTTGTTGTCCGTCTGTCACTTAAACTGTGACGTGTCAATGCAACCACACACACGGGGAAACAATTAAATTATACCTCTTAATACAATCAAATTGTATCATCGAGCTTTGAATTAATTCGTGTTATGGCATTCACTAAAGACTTAAACTTTGGAATAAGAAAAAAATTTTTAAAAACAAAACTTTTTGAAAAAGTATTAAACACATATTAGGTATGAAATGGGTATTATTTTGGCAGTGACTGTGATGGTCGAATATATAAAACCGACTCGCTCGATATAGGTGCATGCAAAGGCTTGTCACGTGATTAGAATGCGAAAAAGATTGCATATCTGAGCGAACAGATTTGTGGTATTAAAGTAAGTCGGTTTTGCATATTCAGCATTCACCGCGAGAACGTTATTTTATTAGTTTAATTTTTGTTTCGTACCAATACGGAAACTTGACATATATACGGCACATAAAGTTGAAATTCGACAAAAAGCCAATAATCGTTCGCCTACGCACGGCGTTGTGGTTTATTTACTTAGTGAAATTTTGATTTGAAAATCGGAGGTTTACAATGCAAAAATTGTTTTTAATATTGTCGAGCAGGTACCTATATCAAATTAAAGCTTTTCTAAGTACGAAATTACTTATAGTTTGTGTTTTTAACTGTAAGAAAGTAAATCCTAAAGTCAAGATATAAATTTACACAATGTAACACGGTTATAATATAATCTAACAAGGGACTATCATTTGTTTACTAAATGCATTTATTTTTACACATTAACAATATTAGGAATCATAATGTCATTTACATACGTGACAAATGTCATTCAATTCGATAGAAATTCGAATCAATCATTGAAGCGTAATCCCTCAAATTGCTTCGTTTATTCTAAAACACATAAGTGTACACCTTTTAATGATTGCTTATATATTTTTCTTTGAATAAGTTTGTCAAATATGCCAAAAGTAAAAATGATAATTTCCCGTTACACTGACGAAATATCTGTTTAAGACTTCATTAATTCTTCTAGACATTTGATTAGTAGCGAAGTCTTCTAACTCTGGCTTAGCGGATTAGGCGTGCGTGTAATCCGATACATCACCCATCTATGTTCGGCTTTTCAATCCTAGAATTGGTCAGGCGAGAGAGGGAGTGAAGATAATTTACGATTTGTAACGCATGCGCTCTGGTGGCGGGGCGCTAACCTCAGAGCACAGGCGCGAACTGAGCGCTTGTTGCGTTATTGTATTTGTATTTTGTTTTAAATTTAAGTTCCCAATTATAATTTTATAAAGATGTAAATTTTCTTCAATATACTACAACAGAGAGAAAAGTTGGACGTCCTATTTATACATGGGAAGATTCGCTTCGACAAGATCTCAATTATCACAATACTAATAACAAAATGGAAATGAAAAAAGCCGCGGATGAACTATACCAACTCCCAGAAACGGACACCGAAAGCTCTGCACTGAGTGAAGAAAATGAAGAATAGAAGACTAACGGGAAAACAAACTTACTCCAGATTTATACATACAAACGCTACTACAATGGGAACTAAGAAGAACAAACAAATTAAAGATTAGGAAGGTTGTGGACGAATTATACCAACTCTCTAGCAACTAAAAAGTTATCAATGCAAAGAGAATGAAGTATGAAGATTAACTGAAGAAACAAACTTTAAGAAAAAGGCTATCTTAGAACACACATGACTTATCACAACAAAAACTAAAGGGAGTAGGCCACATTAGCGATGAGCAACGTGAAACTAAAAGATTACGGACGAACCACACCAACATCCAGAAGCAAACACTGAAAGCTCTACACCAAGCAAAGAAAAGAGAACGAAGACAAATGGAAGAAACTTGCCCCTTCCACTGTATTTATTGACATATTATAGTATCTATTACCGATCCTTAATCCAGTTTCTGGCTAAAGGTTGCACGAATACCAGCTGGCTCTACAAACTCCCGTCACTTCTAATCCAGAATAGAATCTACACTCCCCCGATATTTGCGCCCTTCGGTGTATCGGGACTTGTCCCTTTCAGTCATTGGACTGGCTGAAGGTCGAGCGATGATGATGATGTGATGATGATGTAAATTTTCTTCAACATGTGAAATATTTGTCTATCATAGAGATTTCAAAGTTTGCAGATGTGGCAAATGTATATATAAATAAGCATTGCTAATGTTCTATATCTGGAAATTATGAGTAATTACGTAAATTTGGAACCATATCTATAAATTAGATATCATTTTCACCATTCATCTACAAAATCTTGGAAAATGGAAAGTTTGCACATTTGCACACTAATTGTGCCTTTTTGTTTTACCTACTTGAGCTGTTGTTTATTACTGTTATATATAGGTTTATCATTGTTATTATTGGGGAAACGTCAGCACGCTAGTAATACAGAATATACCGTTTACTTTTGATTTTTTTTTTGCGTTTCAATTTATTTAATACAATAATAACTACTATTTAGCAAAATAGAATTCGCCAAACTAATACATGATATTGGCCATTTATATGTTTTAGATCTATTTATTAATCGGATCAAGCGTAATATAATTAACAGTATATAAATATAAAACAAACGCTGTTTATATAGGTCGATCTAGTTCCGTCTCGCTTACCTCAATATGAATAAACTCGTAATGAAACTGAATATTAATTCTGCTCGTTGCGATTCTAAATTAAGTAAAGACCAGTGCGTTAAGCGGCGCGCGCGCTCGGGAAGCTTTCGCGCAAATGGACCGCGTCCGCGGGTAATTCGCCGCACCCGCGGGAGCGCGGGCTTTCTCCAGCTTCTATGCGCGCGTTAGCTTAGCGCATAAAATGTGACAGATGAATTATGCACTATCGGATGATCTATGTAACAGTAATGCAATGCGATAGCCTAACACGTCCGCCTGCGGCGCGGGAGACGCGATTCAAATAGAAAGGTTGCACTCGTAATGTGCTACAGCCTGTATTTGCACCACGATTTTTGTATTTGTGTTTTCCTTGAGAGTGAACCTGAACACTGTCTCGATACCCACATGATGGAGAAGGTTCATTGGTATTTTCGAAGATATGCGAAATTCTCAACGTACATCAAAGCATCGCGGGAATATTTTAAGGTTCTATACCCAAAATATCAACGGAGCCCTATTGCTAAATCTCCGCCGTCCGTTCGTCGGTCTGTTAGATTTTTAAACAATTGTGCATTTTGAATCATTATAGGAAGCCGACTGAAATTTTCACGCAATAAGAATACGTTGTATGGAAAAATTCAATTAGCTTTTATTATGGCTGATATCCTAGTAAATTTTGAAAATTAAAAAAAAAAACACGTGTGGCACTCGGGGACTGCCGCGGTAAAGCTATTGCATAGTATTTTTTATCAACTTATGCAATTATAATTATTTATTTATTTTATTTATGTAGTATTTTTTTGAGGAGGTGCCCTAACGCCAAAACTCTAAGCAGGCATGAGTCACCAGATTGCGGGGCGAAGAGGGGGATTACGCATGCGCAGTAACGCCGATACAACCAATGCAACCTAGAGGCGAATTGCTGAACTAAAGACACAAGCGTGATATTTCAAAAAAGTCATTAAAAGTTCTGCTATTCATCGATAGATGGCAAAAGTAAAAAGTATCACCGCTGTGCCGGTCAGAGTGGGGGGTGGTAGGTTATTTTCGTTACGGAATTTCTGGATTCGGTCTCCACGCTCAAGGCCCGCGATAGAAGCTATGCAATAGTTTAAAAACATTTCGCTGCCCATTCATTAAATATAGTTATTAATTAACGTTTTTTTTTTGTTTTTCATCCATTATAAAAACAGCGATACACACAAGCACCATATTTATTATGATTACAATATAAACTCTACAGTAAGATAGGAAATAGTAACAACCGACCTAGGGTGAATCGAGCTGCCGAATGAAAGAATAAAATATTTTTGTTTTCAGTAAATATGTAACAAAAATATATTTTTCGGTTGTACAGAACCGACTCGCATTCGACCGACGCGCCCTCCAATAGAAAACAACATACATCGTACGAGACTCGACCTAAACTAAATCGTTACCGTGGTATTAAGCCCGACGATGCGCGCACGTCGGTGAAGTTCCGACTGCGGCGCATTCAGCAATCCGAATCGTTATATGTTCTAAATATAGGTTCCATTAACGATCACTATTCCTTGCGTTGTGCGGTTTGATGTCGGAAGTAAACGTTTGGGTGTACGCACAGCGCATTTCAAAACATGCCATCGCGTCGATTGAAGCGATGTGCGGTCAGCTCTAGATATATCGCATAGACGTCTCGATCAGAGAATTGTGACAGTTTAATCTAAAGCGGCCTTTGCTGTCTTGAGAAAGGACTAACTAGCTGAAGTCAGTGAACACCGTTACGATGTGATCGCGCGAAAGTTTTATCTATGGATAACTGCAATTTGTTAAGAACGGAATTGCAATTTAACGAGAAATCTTATAACAATGCTCGGAACGAATTTTGTTTTGTAATTTTATGTGTGTTTGATTAAGTAAACTGTGCATTTTCAGTGAAGCTATTATTTTTATAACTTTACACTTTAATATTAATCTTATCTTTGTATCAAGTACAGTTATAATATAATTTTCACAATATCGTAAAATATATCAGACAAAAGGACATAGGATTTTTCATGTTCTTTAATGTGAAATACATTCCTTAATAAATTGTTGCAAATGAAAATATTTTGATCATATGAATCGAAATTTCACATTAATAAATAATATGTGTGTGCAGCGTGCGTGCGTGGGGTGTATGGGCGTGCGCGCGGTTTGTGTGTACGACAAACGTTATTCATGTATTAGCTGCTTTTAACTGACGATTCAACAAAGGTCTGGGTGTAGAGTATAATCAAGTATACCGTCGGACAGTACCCTACGTGTCGTTTGCTTTAGTGCTTCTGACCCTTCACGATTGACCGCCGTTACCCATGTAGTGGACGAGGGGACGTCTATCTACAACGAATTCGTGTATTTCAGTACGTACATTTTTTTAATATTTCGTAGAATAATAGTATCGAACTTGATTTCCAAACGAACTTATAGTCCAATTTTCTAAATGATGCTTATTTATAATTAGCAGCAATACCAGAAGTTGTGATACAATTTACTTGTTACGGCGCGAAAGATGCCTAAGTTGAAATACTAATTTTAAGTTAATTTGCGGTAACGTTTCAACATTTTCAGAATGTTTCTGGATCTTCATGAAAAATTATGTAACATTATTTGAAAACATATGCGTATAACTGTGTACTTTTTACTTGTCATTCTTTCCGTTGTAATACCGCGACTTACATTCTTTAACAGCAATAATTGTTTGAATTCTTCAAAATCTAGAAATCTGTTTGTCTCAAGTCAACCAATTAACGTAAATCAAGCTATCATTGTGTCTATAATTCAAATGATCTACGATAATTTTTCTTTATCGTATATCGTACATTATGGCTATAATTGCTTGAATTCTTCAAAATTTAAGAATCAATTCTTTTGTATAAGTAACTGACTTACAGCGAGGATTCACAGCGACTATAATTTACTTGAAGTAGGCAAAAAATATGTACAATGTTATCATTTAAGAAACGCTTATTCCCTTTCTAATGGAGGTCTGTCTGTACTACATCGCCAGTGCTTTACCGCTACATTAAGTGATAGCCAAAGCTATATGTATGGCGTCCATTTTGTGGGATATGTTTTAAAAGATTAGCAATAGTCACTTAATAAAACTTTATTTATGTTTAATTGTTTTTACCATAAGTAAGCGTTTAGTTTTCGTGCTTTCAATTAGTATTTAATGTCGAAATTATATATAGTAGTTTAATATGGCGATGAAATGTATTCGTGATATTCACAATTATCACCGTTTTGAGGGAATTTCTTATTTTGCTTAATGTTTGTATAGATATTTAATTTATTTTAGTATGTGTGTATAACCGTAGATAAATGGCAGGCGATATACTAGTCACTACCCTGGGGTTGCGCGTGTCTATGGCCCGAATACTCGTT
Organism: Eumeta japonica; assembly: GCA_005406025.1. Lineage (NCBI taxonomy): Eukaryota > Metazoa > Arthropoda > Insecta > Lepidoptera > Psychidae > Eumeta > Eumeta japonica. The sequence goes on along the minus strand of BGZK01001123.1, from coordinate 84,989 downwards.
TGGCTCTTATAAATTCTATATAAGAAAAGGGAAAGACGGCGATGGCCGAATGTTTCAGAGCGTCGCCTTTGAACAATAAAATATCGGGTTCCAATCCTAACCATAACGGGCGATTGACAGGTTAACATTTAAATTGAGTCTAATTAAATCATCTGCTTCGTGCATAAGATTTAATTTGACTTAGCTTCTCAGAAGCGTACACACTAGTTTGTCGATCGCGGATGTCGTCACTGCCTTTGATGACAGTGATCGCTACCCAGCAGCACCGACTCTCACCAGTAGTATGATAACAATATATAACCGTTGTTCGCAATTGTAATAAATTATGCTGTAGCATGTAATGTTGAATTGAAGCTTTGTAATATTAGTGTTTTCTGTGAATATCGGTAGCGTTTAGAGGTTGGCGCGCCAGCCAGCGATCCAAAGCTTGACGTCTGATCGCGGGGTTAAGCGTTTCTTAATGGTCTGCATCACTGTGTGTTTTTATAATTAATGCTTATTGAAACTGTATAGATGAAAAAAGTGTCTTGTGACCCTAATGATTTTATAAATTGTATTAAGTCCAATGAAAGAGAGTAAATATTTTAATACACAAATGTGATAAATGTTATGGATGTGTTTGCATCACGTTTTAGTAGCGTCCTGCGGCCATCGTTTTGTAAACAAAAGGCGGTAATCGCCGGTTAATCGACTCAACCCCGTAATGGAGTTGTCGTGATAGTGCAACACAACCATATTTGCGTCAGTGCCTGTCATAATACCCTCTTAATTTGCGGAGCCATTTCAATGATCGATACGTTCGCAATCATAAACTATAGACTCAAATGTCATAATATTAACGATCTAGGTGTGCCTTGTTTATAAGCAAAATATGTATGTACATTTAAGGTAAGCAGAAAATTGTTTAGTCGATTAGTTTATTATTAAAATTAGACTTCAGTGTGAGTAAGGTAAAATATAAACGATAGCTATTCCGAAACTATTTAGATTTTTATACATATCATATTTCTATTTCTAGCTGTCAAACCTATAAGGTGCAGTTGGTAATAATCAAATACATATATATTTTTTTAGTTTAGTTTGATCTCTGTATGACATCATACTGTAGGCTGGTCCATATCAGGTCCTTTCTTTATCACAGGAATATATAAAATATACTGTTGTCGTGTTAATGTTAAATGTGACCAAGCTAAAGTTAAATTCATTATTTTATACGCCACTGTCAATTTCAAGTTACAACAGAAAAAGATTTAGGTAATGTTTTTCTGTATCGTGGACGGTAGAGACATCGATACGCCGGCCGACCATATGACGTCAACACCAAAAAACTTTAAAATATTAAGAATGTCAATTTAGAAAACAAATATATTAACATTGATCGATCAAAAGTAAAAGGTGAGTATCATGTACATATTATAAACAACGATACGTACCGAATCGGTCGGAGTTTTATAAAACTGTGTCAATGAAAAAATACACAAATCGAAGTTTGTAGCATGGATATATATTATACATATTTTGATTAATAAGTTGCCATTAATAATTTGTCTTTCAAGTAGTCACCTTTTGTATGTAAATCAACAAACTAAACATGTTGACAATAGTACGCAAGCAAAGAAGAAGGATAGAAAAAATTGACACCACCAAAATGTGCGTACCCCGTTCTTTTCGATAAATGCAAAAAAAAATGGGCTTATGGATGGAAAGATTGGAATAGTATAAATTTTTTCAACCATTTAAATCCTAGATTTCATGTTTTAATTATTTTCCCACGTTGCATATCAGTTTTCTTAACAACGGAGTAGTTTAATACACATTTATATATCAATATTTATTATATTAAATTCAGAAATATTTAAGAGAAATACTGATTGACTATTAAAAAAAACTGTACTTATTTGTTAGTTGACTATGAAAAGTCACGAATTCATTTAAGCGCCAATTCAAGGTGTCTGTGGACATACAAGATTTAACCTTGTATAAGTTTTAGATCATTATTAAACAAATACGCAGTAAAAGATGTTAAACAATTCAACTAGCTCGTTTCTAAACGGGTTGTTTCATTTAGTAATTCAGTATTATTTTGTATTTATTATGGCTATGCATAATAAAATTACAAAGATCTTCTTCTTCACCTTTTAAGGGAATGCTGCCTCCTAGCGAACAGTAAATATAATTCATATATAATATGACGTATTTTAAATGTTATATAAAATGGCCTATGATAAAAATATTTCGAATTTGCATGCGTCTTTAATCTTTTTGCTAAGATAGAAATACGAAAAATCTTTCACCGTTTGTCTAAAATCGTGGAGAAACGTAACCGTACTAAATTAAGCCATGTTTATTAGGTAGTAATTTATTTAATATACATTTCTACAGAAACATTATGTTATATCGTATTTTTAAATGTATATATCATATCAAAATTATGAACTACAGATTTAGTGCAATATAAGTGAAACGATATCTGAAATACAATAAATTAGGAGAAACGCTTATACGATGATGCAACGATGCTGGCGATGAAGATTATGACCACTAGGCCGAAGGTGATAATGATAGTTTTGATATTTACGTTTTACTGCTGCGACAATTGAGGCAGCTTCGTAGTGGTGCAGTGAACTGTTATTTTAAATTTGTATGCAGTTTACAGTTGGTCTCGATTTTAGATTCGGATTTCAAATGTTATGTAACCTGTCCCAATAAAGAAATGGTATGAGTCTAATTGATCGCTTGCATTCCATTTTATTCACAATATATTTCTATCCATGTAGTTACAATTAGGTAGGATGCAGGCGGACGTGCGTAATAAAACTTTTCTTTATTGGCGCGAATTGTACAATCAAATATATATCACGAACTTGTTCAGTGAGCGAATACTTGCTTTTTGTTTTTAAAATTGTATATTATTAATCTCCGTTTTAAAAACAAACTTTTGTACTAGCATTGCTTATGTACTTTTAAAATCTTAGTAAAACGAAGAAGCAATGTGGAATTGAAGCAGGTATTAAAAAAAATCTGTAAAACAGTTGACCCTGCAAAAGCCATCCCTAAAACTTTCCGCTATAATATTTATCGTTGTGCTTTTTGGTCCTCGATTTTAAAAATAAAGTTTTTTTTAAAGCACAAAGAGTTATTGTTAAGCTACTCGAGTTCAAAATTCTAAATCAGTTGAAAACCTATTATGAAATCAAAGGAAACGTCATCATATTCATCATGAGAATCAGGGTTTGTCTAAAGTTTGGTATCAACTGTAACCTTTTCAGTTAGGGTTAATTTTATTGTTTTTACCATTTAACTTTGGAACCATAACTCTAAATATCTGAATGACAGTCGCACAATGTTCTCAGTTTTAGAATTAAGATTCACTTAATTTAGGTTTCATTTGTCGACTTTGGAAGGCCCCTCCTAAAAAAAATGTACTAGAATGCTGGCAAGTGCCATTAAAATTGGCGCATTTAATCAGGAATCTAAAACGGTACAATACTTGAAAAACGAGTAAAAATAAAACCTCAAGTTACCCGATTTTTGCTAACCCATTTTACTCAGTTAAAATGTTTTTGATTCACACAAGTTCTTGGCAGGTTCTTAATTTTACGGCAAAATGATGAGAGAGGTGGATACTGGACATGTTTGCCATGAATGAGCGAGACAGATAGTGACGCCACGCAGTGAGACGGAGATGCATCTTTTAAACGAGTGCGAATGAAACAGATACAGACGCCATACCAAGCAAATGGCTACGCCTCCAGTCTGACAGACCAGTTAGTACGTTTCGCTCATGCTACATGCTTTGTAGAACAATGCTACAGATGCATAATGAAAATCCCTAATAAGTAAATCTTTTTTAAGAAGATGTAGGGCGTGTATTCACGCTGATGGTAAACAATTTGAACATTTGTTGTAATAAACAATGTAATTTCCCTATCTGACTTTTATTCCAATAAACCTAAACTAAACTACGTCAAGATTTTTCATTCTTTTATTAATTTTACTTACTTTTGTTGACTTTGGTAAAAGTGACATCACTATCTGTCTCGCTTGCACATGGCAAACATGTCCAGTATCCACCTCTCTCATCATTTTGCCGTAAAATCAAGAACCTGCCAAGAACTTGTGTGAATCAAAAACATTTTATCTAAGTAAAATGGGTTAGCAAAAATCGGGTAACTTGAGGTTTTTATTTTTTTACTCGTTTTTTCAAGTATTGTACCGTTTTAGATTCCTGATTAAATGCGCCAATTTTTAATGGCACTTGCCAAGGCATTCTAGTACATTTTTTTTTAAAGGAGGGCCTTTCAAAGTCGACAAATTTTGAAAATTTTAAATTCATAATTTAACAAATTAGTCTTAATTCTGGGAAACTTGGGGCAATTGTTTCATTATTTTTGACTGTCATTCAGATATGTTATTTAGGGTTATGGTTCCAAAGTTTAAATGAAATAAAATAATAAAAATTAACCACAATAACTGAAAAATGGTTACAGTTTGACCAAATTCTAGGTTTTTCTTAAAATGCTCATAATTTTCAAACTGCATGGGATAGATTTTTTTTCTGATTTTTCTCATGATGGTTATGATCAATACTGTCACCCCGTTTCGGCTTGACGTTGAGTTCTGGGACATCCTGTAGATCATTCCTAAAGCATTTCGCTACTTAGGACGAGATGTTTCATTCAAGATTCAAGTTAAAGTTAAGAAAATCGACGATTTACTATTTGGTTTAATGCAATACGGGTTGTTACAACTAACCCACGATCAACTTTTGGGTAACTTTAACTGATAATCCTAACTGCTCAAAACAGAGCGTTTAATGCCCGATAACGTTTAGGCTGAGGTTTGACGTGGAGTATATATTCTTCTATAACAATGCTGTAGTGGTAGCGTTTGACGTGTTTTGTGAGTGGTTAATCGATTTTGAAATGGCATCATTTTCTGCATTGATATATAATGATTTGAATTCATCATATGATTAAACAATTATAGGTTATACATACAACTATATATACACATAAAGGAATAAACTTTTAGAAAAAAGAGTTAACTTCCTTTCATGAGATGATTACGAATTACGAGTATCCAAAAATGTAGCATAGATGCTTGCTACAGAACTAGATTCTGATTAAAAAAAAAAACTCTAACTATTTAAATTATCCCTTCAACTGACAGCTTTGTCACGGCGCCACCGTCATCGGTCGGCCATTTTCGCGCCGTGTCCCCGCCTCGCCGCGCCGTGCGCCGAGACGTAAACAATTTCATTTTCCGCATAGAATTCGTACTAGGACTCTATAGATGTATATTTTTTATAGCTATACATTTTAGAAATCTTCATAAAATGTATTAACTTTTTATAAAAGAATATTATAAAGAAAAAAAAATGTTTAATGAATGATATAAAAAGATAAATTCAGAAAATTGTACCTTCCGAGCCTTTGCTAAATTACAAATAAATGAAAGAACATTTTTGGTTGTTTTTATATTTTATTTACTGCTTATTACCTTAATTACAATAATAATCAATAACACGGAGGCTTTATATATTTCTAAATAAAGAGAAAGGTTTAAAAAATGTGTTAAGACATCGCAAATTAGGTAAATTTTTATTGTCGGACCTTTTTTTTTTGTAGACATCACCAAGAATAGTGATTTGTTGTTTAAAATTTCGTTCATTTATTACATAATTTGAAAAATTTTGTTACTTATTTTGTGAAAAATAAAATAACAAACAAATACATTCGAAAAAATTGCGATTCTCAAAAGAATATCTATAAAACGAAGTTTATTTAAATTAGTGCAAAAGAAAGTATTTTTATGAATAGTTGAATAACTGTTCTGCATAAATACATAGAAAACCAAATACTTTTCATAGAAAAATTATTTAAAATACTTTCTTGAAAAACGGTATTATTGCTTCTTAATTTCGCTAAATCCGGCATTTTTTGTAAGGAACATAGTTTCAAGATGGCGTACTTTACCATAATTATATACCTATAGGTGTATAACTTAAAGTTTTATTGTGCATCACAGCACAGGCTAATAGGCGGGTTTATTTACTTACAGGATCTGTGTTGTATCAGTGCAAGAACAAATTTTAATAACATTAAACTTTTGTTTCGTTGTATAATTATTTTTTCCATTATATCCACACTAGATCTAGGAGTAATACCAAAACCAATTTATTTTTGCGATTAGAGTATATAATGACATAAATAACGTACGAGCAATTTACCAAGACACTAATAAAAGCAATAGAATTGACATTTCACGTTTGAAAGTTCAAATTCTACATGAATGTTGCAATTGAAAAAAAAATTCCCAAAAAATATCTGGACAAATAATGTTACTTTAGTACTGACAACTAGTTTATTCTTAACTGTTCTATGAAGCGACTCAAAAATGGAACAACCAGGATTAAACAGTTAACTAAAGGTTAATTTGATGTTAACTTTTATCGTTTTGAAACAACTCGCCCTTATAGTCTTCAAAAACATACTTAGCTGTAAATTATTGAGTTTGAGCTCAAAAGATCGATTTTTGTGATTTTTCAGGCTCTCCAAACTAAAAAATATGTTTTTAATACTTTTACAGCTCTTCGTGTTCAAACATCTAGTGTCATTTAAATAAAACGCTATTTTTTACTTTTTAAACTACGATATGTATCAAATGCGTTGTTCGACTTTGATGTGCTTTTTGCGGCATTTGGCGCAGTTTTTTCAGCAAAGAAAGTTGATGGATACCAAACATGAATCCTTAAGCTTAAGAAATATTCTACAAAAATATACTTTTTGAAACTTTTTCCACCACGCACAATCACACCCACATACAGCCATCCTAGTCAAAGAAAGTGGTTGAAGTAGATTCCTAGGACCCTAAAGTGTCAAGATCTGAAGAAATTAGCAACTATTCAATTTTATGAAAATTTTTAAATTTTTATTCGGATAGTTAAAAACATTATTTTTTACATATTTCAACTATGATATCTTTCGAACACTTTGTTCGATTTTGATATGGTTTAGAACGTTGATGCACTTTTGACCGCAATTTTTGCAGAAATTGATGATCAAACTTTAATATGTCAAGAATTTCACATACTATTTTGAAAAAAGCTTTTTTTTCGAATTTTTCGCAAGCTCGTTTGCCCGACACAAAATAATATAATAAAAAAAAAAGCGAAGCATATTAGTCATAATAACTCCAAGAATGTTCTAGTTGACTATTTTAATTGTTATGTACTGTAGAAATATTACAAGCGGGTAGAATTTATATATAGATGAAACGACGGTCAATTGATTCCGTCCATTTTCGTTCAGGAGTTATATATAAAACTCTTCTCGCTAATATTGGACACTCAAGAGAAAAATTCCGATTTGCCAGTCGAGCACTCCAAAAAATCGTCCCTTTTACTATCCTATAAGATTCAATCACGGAGTCGTTGAACTTAGCTGCGAACATTCGCCAAGCTTCGGCCGGCGCGCTGCCGGGAAATCCAATAAAACAGTAGTGAGGGGAAATTTATGTTATTGACCGGATTATGCGGCCGAGCCGCGGCCGCCCTCATCAGCTCCTCTAATGTCGCCGCTTATTTACTCCCTACATCCTCGCGCCGGGTTCGCTCGGGTTGGGTTTGTCTTTTTCTGAATGTGCCATCGATTAGCTTTTGACCGTACCCTAAAATTGTTTATTATATTATTATAGCAGTTTTCGTTAGAGTGACGTATCCGGTACGAGATAAGTTCATGAGCAGGCTATAGGACATCGCTTTTTTGCTAATAGTGTGCAGTGACTTGCACTTTATTTAAATGTTGATTATAATATAATTACGTTAAATATGAGATAGGTGTAAAAATGTTCGAAACTAATGAAGGATAAAATGGTTAAAACAAATAACTGTTTTTAAGTTATGACTAAAATAGGTGGCAGTTTTAGTTTATTGATTAACTACAATAATAGAATAAATATACATAGTTATAAATAAATTCATATAAAAAACTAAAAATATTTTTATTGATAAATAAAATTTGCCTATGTTAAGTACAAAAAGTCTTTTCACAAAACACTTTGTTTAATTTTTCGACAACAATTTCTTTTAGTTTGATTCATAGATTTTAACGAACCTTGCATGGTTTGACGGCACAAAAATGGATTTCTTTATAAATCGATCTTTTTAAAAAAATAACTAATGTCTATTAAGTTTACAGCGTTCCACATAGTTTTAATAGAAACAGAGTCGATAAAATTTTGGAATCCAGTCTATTCAATAGTTTGGACATTTGAAAAAGAATGAACTTTTATTTTGGGATTTGTCAAAATCTATAGTAAGTTCAACCATCTTTTTTTCGAATGCCGCAAACTCATACCTATTCCTTAAAAAATATAGCGAGCAAAGCTTCCTAAGACCTCAAATCTCGATTTTCGCAATTCGGCTTTAAAAACCTACCCTACTTTTATGAAAACTTTCAAGTGTATTAGCGGGAAGTAATAAGTTATGAAAACCTGACGATCTATTAGTGAACTTACACAACAGTCATTATCGTCAAGTGCAATCTTATTTAATTTTAATTTTTCTGGTACATATATCTAAACAACTAAACAGTAAATTTGTAAATAACCTACTGACGATTCGGCTTCCATTGACGATTTCTAAAACATGTATCGTTGTCAGCAATAGAGGTACAAAGAGCGGAATGGGTTATACGCGTAATCCTTAATAGGGATTTGCATGATAACAGACTCGAAGAAATCTATTTGTCTATACAATAGACTAACGATCCCTAGCGGCTTGAGAGGCATGAACATTCAATTAATTCCTGCATCCTTTCAATAACATTTTATTTTTATTCGAGATATCAATCCTCCTGCCAATTCTGATATCGATAATCTTATTTTTATTTGATTATGGTTGCACTATCGCTTCTAAGCCCGATCCCGCTTTGGACGTATTCTCCGGCCCTCCTCTCTGCCCCCAATTCCGGTCCCAGTTTTCCCTTGATTTCTATCTCGATCTTGTTCTCCATGCCGACCGCGGCCTCGCTCTCAACGGTGAGAGTCCCATCAAACGCGGCTACTGATACGTCTATCTGAGATGTAGCAGATCCAAAGAAAAATCAGTATGCAAGTAACAAAATTTATTTTTTCACTTTTGGATTATAATTAAACGAACTCTATTTTGATATTTTGAAATTGTTAAAATACCGTTTTTTACGGGAACAGGTTTTTGGGTAATTAATTTTTATATCCTAAATCAAACTTTTTAGTCCTTTTTTGATTAAAACTGTACATTGTACATCGAAAATATAATAATCTACTACTTTCTAAAGTTCGATAATATTAGTTTATGCATGAAAATCTTTATTCGATAAAGTTATTCTGTGATACATAGATACGCCTCATTGCCAATTATACAATGCAACCCCACGCAGCATCCCGTAAGATCGGCCAGGGCCGAACTCAACACGATTTCCCTCTCGACGAATAAGTACTTTTATTTAAACCGCCTCTCGGCGAGTGCGACTCTGACAATTTACTCCTGATTCAGTGCGAGGGAGAACTCGGTCGACATATGGCCGAACAACGCACAAAAATTGAAATGTTGGATCGGCGGCAACTCGAGGAAATTTCCTCCCTATGAAAACATTGACTCGTGTCCGTATGGATGTGTCAGGGTGCGTCTACTAATACCGTGAGACGTTTTTTGAGATTTCAAAAAGAATCCTTATGTTTTCCATTAACCTAGAAGCAGAAACTTTGGCCAGAAGCAAGGTCTCACAGCGCAAGTTAAGGAAAAAACCTGAAAATTTATTTGACTACAAATCGGATTGTAATCAGATGTAAAAGAAAACATTGTTCAATTTTCCGCTAAGAAACTTTAAGATTTTCAAAAATTCAGTTATGTAAATCATTTTTTCGAAAAATTTTTGAACAAAGAATACAACTATGTTCCGGAATCTCACTAATTTCGATCGAAAACAGGCAAATATCGTCGAAAGTTTTGATGTATAAAATATTTACTTACGTAATTAAATTTGCACGGAACCCTCACGTAATTAAATTTGTACAGTACCCTGCAAGTACTGTTTGCACTTGTTCGGTGTTTGTATAAAAATTCGGGCCCTCTTTGTGAGATTCGATAATATACGGACAAACTCTCCTCTCACATGAGATTTCCTCCATAATTTTTGATTAATTACATTTATACGACATGTTCATATACCGAATATTGTCCATATATATAGTGTGTTTCAATAGTACGTTTTGAGAATTCACAGTCGACATAAGATTTTGCCTACGACCCTATATGCCCTTTAAATGAAATTTTGTGAAATTTTGCTGCACAAATTTTAAATTCTCTTATTAATGGATTACCAGTCTTATCTTAAAAAATCAATTCTATTTCAGTGTCTTTCTCTGTACGCATCGCGTCCTTTTATTAATTTTCGCTAAAGGCGTATCAAGTATAGGATCATGTTGTAGTACAACGCTAATCTTAATCTTTATGGACTAGGCTAAGCCGAGCAAAGTTGAGTTCGATAATCTTTTTATTTCGAGATTTGCATAGATACGCAAAAGTGTTGTAAATTAATAGATTACAATTTACCAAAACTACAAGTCTGTTTATTTTCAAAAACAAACCGAATAATTGTTGTTTTTTTTTAAAGTTATTTGATTCATTAAATTATACAAACGACGAATGCTATTTCGATTTTTAAGTTCAACGTAAATGTGAAAACGGTGTGATTTCAAAGAACAGCGTATCAGCGTCTTTCGTTTCAGAAACAGGTGAAAATCTGAGGGTGCAAGGTCAGGGCTGTATGGTGGATGCATTAACACTTGTCAACCAAACTCTCTCAATACATATTTCCTGTGTGGCTAAATATGTGTGTGGTCTGGCGTTATTATGTTGAAAAATCATAATGACACACTTTCCATTGACCAATTCAGGCCGTTTTTTCTCTACTTCTTGTTCTTGTTCGAGTCTCATTATTGCTTGATGATTTCGCGCAACGGTAAAAGCGAATTCCCTTCCAATCTCTGTAAAAAATGTACAATTAAAATACAATTATAGATGAATCCGGCGACAATCATTTATAAAGCGGTTAAGGGCGTCGCCTTCCATACAGAACGTACCGGATCCGATCTTGTCCACGGGTGAATTGACCAAATTGACTTAAATTAAGGGACTCACTCCCTACCTCAGAGGGCACGTTAAATCATCGATCCCCGAAATCGCCACAACGGCTATCAACAACGCTCAGTTCGCACTGAGCCAGCGTGGAAAATTTAAGGATCCAATGAACGCCCTCTATCTAAAATGCAACGATGACGGGAGGATATGTCCAGGAATGGACTGTATATAATCTGATAGACATCAGCGTTCATTATTAGTGTATGTATATATAAAGGATGTGCTATTAAATGAAAATAAAAGTTTTATAAAAATTATTGTATATACATATAAAATGAAAATAAAAAAATATCCGTCGACATCGTCGAGCCGGCCTCCTTATAAGGCGCGGACTGTGGGGAAAGTTTTTTACGGGCGCCGGCCGGCTCCTCGACGGGCCCCGCGCCGTTATTAACGGCGCCCGCTTGAAGTCTACATCTTTGGAGAGGATTTTAATTAAAATTAATTTTTTGAATAATTTTCGCTTTCGTGTACGGCGCCGTGTTTTAGTTTCTCTTGTTTTGTCACTTTTGGCGTGTTCGTCGCGTTGTGCTATCCCGTCTTCCTAGTGGTTGAACTGTAAACTTTTATGAAATTATATTTATTTTTAGTACAGCGTGATAATCGACAAATATAGAATTCAAGTATATTGAAATTTTCGAAAAATAATTGTTTTATTGAATTTGTTTGCCTGCACGTTTATTAACTTTAGTCGTAAAGATTGTCTATGCAGTAAAAGAACAGTAACGAATTCAAGACGGCGGTCCATTGCCGAATTTTCAAACAAATTAACATAATATTCTCATCCTCGTAAATCTCTATCAATAATCGAGATTTCTTTATAGTAAAGTTCACATTGTATATGTCTAGGATTACACCTTACAATTTTTCGAATGATTTAAATAGAAACATATTATTGCCTTGCAATCTGATTATTTGCTCCAAATCTCGAATGCTCCTTAATTGCTTCAAATGAAAAATTAACGATTAATTGAAAAATCAAAAAGATAGAATCCAAACCACTGCCTGTTGAAACAGATGAGCCCACCATCATGTAAGTAGGCAATAGCTTAGCGAGCGAGAAATGCTACATCTCGAAAAACGAAGTTCTGAATAAATTATAGATAAAGTGGCCGGTTGAACTGCAAATCACCTTTCACTAGTTCGGGTCGAGTCGGAGACAGCATTCCGTGAAGGTCCTATTTCTCGTCGAATACAACGCTTTACTTCCGTCTCGGGCGCCGCCACTGTCATAAGTAGTCCTGGGTAATAAAGTAATCATCAGTTCCGTTCCGATTGCACGATTTAATCTCCCGTCATAAAGGCCGTGGGACGCCGATTACATCGCTACAAAGTCGTTATACAGTAGTTGAGATACCACTACGTCTTGCTGCATCATTTATTAAACTCTCTGTAATTATTGTCGCAGCGACATCTACCGGTGGCCGGTGATATGGTCTTAGTATCAGTTTCAAATATTCCTCATAGGTCATATAATGGATTAAGCTTCTTCACTTATTATTATTAACAAAAAAACAAAAACTATTAATGTGGTGGCACACCATGTAAAACTGAAATTGACGTTGGTAATCCCTCTTATTTAATGTAGAAATATTAATTTATTAAGTTTCAGTCGATGGAGCTACTGTAGCATATGATTTAGAAAAATAAAATTGCGAATAACTATACCAGCCATCGCTCTCGGTGATGATAATCGCATTTTATGGTCTGTCTATAGTTAATAATTTTAATGACAGAGATCGACTCAAGATTATGTATTATTCAAGCCGCAAAATTTTAAGGCGTTCCATATGGGAATCACATACATTGTCCAGCAAATCTCACACGGAAGAGCATCTTTAGTATTTGTAATGAAATTCGGTGGGTTTTTTAATTGTAATACATTCAATTTTATATTAAAAAGTGAAAATACATGAATCAATAATCCACTTTTATATTATGATGCGATATTATTGTATTATAACATGATAAATAATAAACATCAAAGTTTAATGTCGCTACTTAGTGGCGCTATATGACGTGAGATTATGCCATAGAGATTTCATTCTCGCAAGTATTATATCTCGAACGTATTGAATTTCTATATTAATTTTATTTTATGCCATTTGGTATTAAAATAGCAATTCAAAGCCAATAATACTCAAATTATAAAGATTATTAAAAATTATTTCTTTACATATTTTTTTTTGAATTTTCTTAAAATGAAGAATCGTTAATGATAAAAATTCGGCATGAAAGTATATGATTAAAGTGGGGATAACCGAACCGTGGCCATACAATCCACTCTGGCACAGTACAAAGACTAACTTTTCTTACACTGTAACTCCTGCCATTATTATGGGTAGCCCATATACATGACCCAAAATGTACGCAATAATAAGGAACCCACATATCCAAATGTTAACAATTCTCTATAAAACCCATACGGAGTACATATAGTTCATGCAGCGCCAATATTCTGCCTCATAGGTTACATACAAAGTACAGAAAATTTTACTGCTTGAGCAAAGGAGCCGTAAGGGCACTCAAGCCTTCAGGTCGATCTCGGGCATCACTTAAGTCTTAAAAGCTTTCTAATTGTATTACCTTAGAGCTTTAGTATTAGAGCACGAAGGCGTGCTCAAGTTCGTATTAATATTAATGTCTACATATAAAAATAAAGTAAATGTTGCTACAAGGCAGTTTTTTTTCTTTTACTCTTGTTTTAATTATTTTTTGCATGAATACGCTGAGAGTTCAATTGCTATCATACACATTTCTACACTGTCTTGTTCATTTGTTTTTGGGTAAATGACACATTATCCTCCGCTGAGGTATCATATGTGTAAATGAAAAAGTATTTTCGAAATATTTTTACTTTGAGAAGGACGCTTTTACATAGTTACAGCTTCGGTTGAATTTCCACAACAACCCACACAACCCCCAGACGTTTCATGAGCTGATTCGTTAAAGAGGTTTAAAATCCGCGTTCACATTAGCTTTTCGCTCGCGGAATGTGTTTATTTTACAAAATGATGTTTACGGGAATAAAATTACTATTAAGTTATCGACATGAAGCGAATTTAATAAAAGCACAATTATTTATAGAGTAAAGTCGAAATTTACAGTAATTGAACCGTAATTTCAGTTACGTAAAATTATGATTTTCTAGACATATACGAATATAATAAAAAAAAAAAAAAAATAAAACGACCCACCATTTCCTTGCGGTATTACGTCCGCTATAAGTGTTATCGATTTCAAAGGCGAGATTCCTCTGGCTTCCATCCAATCTGGTCGCGGGCAGCTCGTTCCGTTCGCATGAGTATTACTTTATATTGTATTGCCTTTTTGCCCAAATCAAGTAGCCGACTCTACGCGATCCTATCTATAGAACGTCGTATTGTAATATCGCTACGACTTCGCATAAAATCCGAATCCATATCGTATTCATATCACTCCGGAGTTGCGGATCAATCAGTTTAGTGATCTGGGTTGATCGTATTTGTGGGGGATTACGGGATTTCGGCATACAATAGATGTATTCTATACAAATTATTATGGGAGTTCGTCTTTTGTCATCTGTTTGAAAAAAGAAAGAAGTAAAGTGAATAAATGAAAATCTTTTCTGTTTCAAAAGCGAATCGAAAAGTTAGAGACAAACCACTATTACATAAACAAAAGCGCTCACTTGATTAGAATATATCAAAAATTTACAAAATCTCCTCGAGAAGAATGCGAGCTGGAAAAAGAGTGACTTTACTGAAACGTACTGCAATATTTTCAAGACTAAGGTTCAAGGATGTGATTAGCAAGAGCTTCGTAGCAAAAAATGAACAAAATCTTTACCTATAGACATTTAAAACGGGCTAATACAGTTTAAATTTATAATTGCAGTATCTATCTGAAACTTTGCAGTGTCTACAAAGTTTTTAAGATATAAAGTCCTTTTATCAGATAGGCTTCACTGAGACAGACTTCTTAAAAAATTACGTAAACGGGGTAAATCGAACTCTTGCATGGAGGGTTCCGTAATGCAGATAAATATTTGCATAATATACGTACAAGAATATACAATAGTGAGACTAAAACGATTACAGGAATATTAATACAGGAAACATACGATACTCTTTCTGTTATGGCCTTATTGAGCATCAAACATAAATTAGATGTAATAACATTAATATACGTTTTAACAAGTTATATTATTTTATTCCGTAATTAATAAATTAAAAAAGGTAAATTATAATTTAACTCAGTTTTATCATCGAAATAACATCTGCCCGTATATAAGTCGGTTTCATACCATCTAAGAATTCTGATAAGCTTTTTTGGGAATAATGTTTGATATTTTTATTATACGCTAAGATACTACAAAATACAGAAAGCAATCTATGAGAGACAAATGTGGCCGGATGGTCATTCTAAGCTCGACAAAAACAGTTTTTAACAGCGGGTAAATATTAAGGTTCTGACCAAGCTGACCATATTCTTGTTACAAAAGAACATTATGTGACAAACACTCGTTATTACAAAACTATTATGTAATCATATATAGGTAATAATTGTGCTCCGTAATTCTCATTGTAAGACGAACAAATAAGATCTACAACGAATACGTGAAATGAACACCAACAATTGAATCGTGTGATAGGAACTGTAGGTAACTAGGAGTAGGTACGCTAGTTGGATCCGTTGCGTGACTCTGAACAAAGTTAACCATCTCTATGGGAATTTCGTTCGAAGGCAATAAAAGGCAGGCCGAACTCCAGTTTGCGGACGAAGCTTTTCGCTGCGAAAGCCTTTTCAGCGTGTATCGGCCGCTTGTACTGAAATTAACTTTTATTTTTTGTTTCATGACATTATTATCGTATTTTCGACGTATTCAACAGAAATATAATAGTAGCCCTTTTTTTGTTTGATAATGAACCATGTCATTTACCCACATTTCATTTGTTATTTTAAGTCATAAAACGTTGTTATAATTGTAGACTATAAACTTTGACTGGACTTTCGTAGCGCCATACACAGTGACATGGTCGAGGAGACGAAATTATGTAGTAGTCAGATATTACTTAAATAGGATGGTTGCGTGATATGGAGTGGCCGGTATGAAGTTTTTTTTTTTGGAAAATTAAAAAAAAATTCTAATTATACATTTGGTTTCACGTTCTTCCATGAGTTGAGAGTAAACGTTAAGCCGTGTAACCGATATAATAAATTAATGCCATCGACAGCGAGATAGTGATTGGGATCGATTGCTACATCGACATAGGAATTGATTGCCAGATCATCGTTGGAATCGATTGATACATCGACATTGGAATCGATTGCTAGATCGACAAAGGAATCGAGAGCCGATTCGGAAGATATCGTTAGGAATGGAACTTGAGTGCAGGACTTGGACTGGAATTGAAAAACGAGATCGGGAATCGGAACAGACAGTGAAGCTAAAATTGAAATCGAAAGCAGAAACGGGATCGATGTCGTGAGTAAAAGCTTGACCGCTCCATATTAAAAAGGAATGAGTTAATTTTATGTCCGAGCGGATGTATCCGTGGTCGGAAAGTAGTACGATAATATATATATATATGAAGTCTTTTATTATATATATATATATATATATAATAAAAGATTTCGTTCCGTTCGTCGTAAATTATGAAGTACAGGAATATCATACGTTAGTTTTTCATCCCTACGTTCGTGTATTTCAGGAGATAGCTCGAAGTCCCTACTTTCAAAATCAAGTCACTTCCAACGTTATTTCAATCAAAAAGCGTGGCAAAATTAAGTGTAAACATGACAGACGTCGATGGAGCATCAAATTCTGCGGAGTAAACAAGTTCATTTATCAAAAAAAAAAAAAAATGCTGCTGACACGGCTTAGCGGTCGACGAGGAAAATGACTTCATAGGGTAATACGAAAGCCGATGGCGCCGCGCCCCGCTTTGTCGGGTACTCGCAGGGACGTCGGTCTGCGGTTTGCGGAATGCCTTTGAGATTCCCTATCCGAAGGGTAGGAAACGGAACCCTATTAATGAGTCTACGACGATCATCTGCTCGTCCGTCTGACGTAGTATTCTGTCTCTAATAGGATAAGTTATGACCGATTTCAATTTCTATAGATTGTATTGTGGTCGCACAACAAGCACAAACCATAAGAAGTGTATAGTAATAAATTAACGATAAACATTTTTAATAAGCAAACCGATAACAATGTTTTTGTGGCGCTATCGATATGCTTAATTAAGGTTTAACGCTCGATGTCGCCGCAACACCCCGGACGGTTCGGGTCTCGTTCTCGGAATTAACATTTAACGGCAATTAAACAGTTTCTCAGACTACATTACTGCTAATCGCACGTATAATGCACTCAAGTAGCGACTCCGTTTTGCACTTGTCGATTTTCCGGTTTCGCTTACAGCGCCGTCGAGGAATCGACGAACTCCGTGGGCGCTCGTGAAAAAGAACTCCGCGACTGTGATATATTCACATCGAAAAATCCAACACCTTCGGCTAAGGAATATTTTTTATTTTAGTTGTTACTCTATGAGGATATGATAGTGTATGTTAATCGGTACGATAGGGTTTTATTTTTGGTGACATAAAACGTTGCATCATTTTGGAGTGCTTAAAATATCCCAAATAATATTTACTTGCGTGCAATGACTTATTTATTTTCTTTAAAATTAAGTTGAATAATATTACATTATATTTAGGGCCGTTCATAAAATAGGTTCGCCTACATTGTCTCGCCTAGTACGGGACAAGAAGACTAAATGTGACGAGGTGGACGGGGTTTTAAGACAAAGTGTGAGGTTCGCAGTTCATCAAACAATTTTAATTTATTTTCTCTCGACTTCAAAAATAAAATATTTTTCTGTTAGGATAGATAGTCTTTAGTCTTTCATTTCATATTTGTACAAATATAAATATTATTACTTATATATTGCCGTCACAATAGCTTATGATTTGTTATGTTTATTTGTTTTTGTTTTTGATCATCGGCGCTAATGTTAAGGTCCGTCAGAAATGGTTTCCTTGTATCTAAAATATAAAAAAAAAAATGCGGTACCACGTGGTGAAAACGCTGATACAGAAAATGCAGAGTGGATATTTCTGAACATTTAAAGATATCCTTGGACTTCTGATAAATAACAAAATTATTTATTTGTTCATTATTATAGACAGGTATTTATTGATTTATTTAAGTTTTATTATCGGAAATAATAAATATTCCGGAATGCCAAAATTTGTGTGCTATTAATCGCAATGAATCATGTACATGGGGGGGTCTATCTTTCGTGACGTAATATTCATAAGAGACGCCCAGAAAATGTGACGCAGCGTGACGAAAGGGCGAGGGGGCTAAAAGGCGGATTTTATTGTCTTATTTTTTAACATCCCCTTACGGAATTTCATTCATAATAATTTTTGAACATCCACCGTATACATACATGTATAATGAAAACCTATACGATGTACTTTAAATTCATGTATGTAACAACATCGTAAACAGACTGTATTTCTTTCTGTGTTTTTAGGTTTGTGCACGCTGTAACGAACACATAACAATTAGTACCAAGGTGGGTTTTCAGTGATGTACTGAAATATGTGTGAGCTAAAATTCAGTTTATATTTTATTAAAATCATCTGACTAATAAAAAAACATTCATTTCATTTAATAGTGTGTATCGCGCGTGCTCGTAGTATACACAAGTCGGAAGAAAAAGCCTTTCTTTGGTGTTCTATCGGTGTACGCTGACCAAACGATTATGGTAGCTCTCCCTCTGGCTTCGTATGCACATTTGTGGGTTTCGTATGCACATTTGTGGGCTTTGCGATGTTGGTCGGACTTTTTTTAATCAAACAAAATCTATTTGTCATGTCACAACGAAATGTTTTCGATTTGTTTGGATTTCATGCGAAAACTAACCACCGACCACAAAACTAACGAACCAAATATATAAAGCGGCGGGACTGAGAAAAGGAGGCAGAAGTGAGAGCTGTCGAAAGAAGGCCTACGATGAATTCTTATGTCCACGTAATAAGAGAAGCCATAGGCGGGAGGTAGTATTAGAAAGTATTACTTGTCGTTTCAAGTTGCATGTTGTAGGTATCTTCGACATATTCGCTAGTAATCCAAACTCTTCAAAATATGTAAGAACTAATCATGGGGCTAAATAACACCAAATAATTCTCCATCTTTTTTGAATCAGAACCTCTATAACATTAAAAAAGAAATACGAGGGTCTTATCACACTTTCTTTTGTGATGATACATTTTCATGGTTATACTCATATCAAAGTTTTATGTTATAAAAGGTAATAATTGTCATAAATACTGATACTTGCACTGAACTAATAAATATTTAACATTTTCAAAGTGACAGTGAGGACTATCTGAAACCGTTCTCAGTCAGTCTGATTTAGTTGCTGAACTACGCATCGAAACTCAAAACTAACCGATTGAATTTTCAATTGACGAAATATATGTATAACGGCGTGCAATTATTTCAATTGTTTTGCTGCACAAGAAACCTAATTTAAGTTGATTGATAATCCATTTGTGATTACTTTAATTCAATTAAGGAATCGATTATAATTTAATACTATTTTTGTGTGTGTAAAATTGATGTTTTAACTTTAGAGCAGGCAACACTAAATGGAGTTGTAAAAGTTGTTGACGCCGGTGAGTTGATGTCACGTGTTATGGCAGCCGACCGAATCATAGTATACGTGTGCAAGCCCATTGTCAGTTAAATACGTCTTGTGTATTGCAAGCGTGCAGTGTTTTGGTTATTTATTTTATGAATTAACGAAAGAACTGATCTAACCACCTTTTGTTGATATTATTTCGTATCTTTACTACGATTATATCTAAAATGTATAATTCCTGTGAAAACATGGCGGACAAACCTCAGGGTACGTTGTTTTAACTTATCGGCGATCCGTTATGTGTAATATATTTTACAAGGTATGGGTAAGTTTCGACTCGCACAGGACGTCAATACTGACGTTGATATAATTTCGAAAACGTTGATCTCGTACGTGGTCAGTGGCGAGCTGAGTGATAAATACACACAGGTATGCGACATTCGATAAATTAATAAAAAGACTTTCGACATACGTGGCCTCGTTTCTCATTACTTTTAACGCATTTAAACAAAATACTTTTGTAGAATCACTTTCTCCGATTGTCTTACCCCAACAAATACTTTTTCCTTTACAGGTAAGACTCTTGTCGGCGATTGAGCGAAGATCGACCCTCATCTGCTTTCCAGCATTCCGGATGAAGCGGTAACACCGTTAGTAAGTTTTAGGTCGACACAGCGATATCATTTTCTCAATGATCAACGTTATCATTTCTGCAAGGGCTTATCACATGTCGAGTGGCGAACGAAGTCCTTCCTTTGCTCGTTTTCTCTTATCGCAGAGCATTTGTATTGTAAAAAAATAGATCGCTTATACATTTTTAGAAACTCAAAAGTATTTATTTTCAGTATTATAGCTTTTCCAAGTCCTTCGACCATTTCATCTTGTTACGATACAGTATTAATAAAATGTATTTTTATTTACATATTTTTTCATTGGACGTTTTTCGTAACAAACTATTTATACATTTTTATGTTTGTAAGTCTAGTCAATATAGTTAATTACATTGAAAAACATAATATGGTAGCTATATTAGTAACGAAATAATTATAATATTATATTATTATTTCCTGTGTTTTTGTCAAGCTAAAAGTAAGTATTACCGGTACCTACCGGTATACTTTAAACAAATTATTGTAAGTACCTACTTACAATAATCTGTTTTATTTTACAAATCGTAATAAAAATAATGTATTATAATGTAATGCTTATAATGTATCGTACCATCGTTATTCCACATTTATTAGTAAATAGTTAAAAAACGATTCGCTATTCGAACTAATGGAATACGATGTTCTGCTTCCTGGGCGATTCAGGGTTCAAATCCTCGGTCGGGCTACATGTACGTAAATCGCTTTCCTCTACCAGTAGTTCGGGTCGCAGTGACCAAGTCGGTATACACGAAAGAATAATGAGCCCGGAGAAAGTCGCTTATCGGCAAGTAAATATTTGTGTTGTTGGGAAAGGTATAGAGACGTATTTTTTTTTTTCAATAAAGTAGCGATACCTTCAGTATTGCTTGTTAGCTCAAATAGCAGATAACAAATCACAGAATATCAATGCCATTTTTCTGCTTTTGCAACATTTATAGCAACATAGCATACATTTATAACGTCGTTCTATTGTTGCCAAGTATTTTGTGATTGTGATGTATATTGCATATTACAACTAATAGACAATATAAAATAGTTGGATTCGATAGGCATTTTTACGGCACGAGTCGACATAGCTTCATAAACACATTATTCTCTTTTACTTTGCTCAGTCGGATAAAGAATCTTATTAGACTCGGTCCTACAAATTTGAGGCCAATGCAAACAACAATGTGTTATTTAAATGTAAGAGTGATTCTAGAGCGGCTTTAGTTCTTCCAAATATTCAATATTGCCCAATTCAGTAGTAATTAATACTTTTTTTTTACTACATTGGTTGCCGTACAAGACATACCGTAACATCGGATAGCCTGTGCAAATAGCCAATTTATATCGTGCATTGGAAGTCAGTGTAAGGTGCTTCTGCAATCTATATCCTTCTAAGTGGCACACCCCACAATCGGTTAGCAGGAAACTTCGTGCTGTTACTACGGATTCTCGTTAAGACAGTCCAAGAGGAGAGTGAAGCACACACACCCTCCAATTTAATCCCTGCGTAGTATGTGTGAAGTGTCTTTGAAAGGGTAGATATAGGAGTAGCGTTGTCAGACAACGCTGTGATTTCAAAGAAAATATGGTGACTGGGGTAGGATAAGATATGTTGCGGTGGTTTGGCCATTTGGAAAGAATGAATGAAATAGACCAACAGCACAAATCTATAGAAGCGTGGGTTATGGAAGGGACGGCAAAGGTCGCTCTGAAAAATCTTATGCAGTAGCGCGGTAATGTATGAAAGAAATATCAAATTTTATGCACCCGAAATCGGCGATCTTGCTTTTAACGGTTGTTGGACGCTTGTATGGCATTGGCAAGAGAGATATATTATACAAAGATTGTCCCATGTGCAGATCTGTGGTGTCTGTCTATCCATATAGGAAACAGGCGTGAGATTATATGAAAAAAATATGTATGTAATAATTACAGATATGAAAGAATTTGATTCGACAATTTGAAATTGGAGAAAATGAAGCTTTAATTTGAATATCAAATGAGCCTTTCGGAAATTTTATTTTATGATAGTTTTCTTGTGTTAACATATTTAAAAAAAACGAAAATTATCATGAATGTTTTCTAAAGAAAAAAGAAATCTAGTGTAAATATTTATAAAAATTTAAATACTGTTATTCCATTTCTGAAAATAAAGTCATTGTCATAAAATGAAGTTATAGAGGTTTAAAACGGAAGAGAAATCCACAAATCCAATCCGATAGAGTCATATTATCTTTTATTTTAATTGCTACAACTGCAAAGAAATGTTAACATCGCGAACGCAAAACGATAATTTCCGGCAACAAACAAGATTAAATTACTATGATCAATGTCAAGAACACCTAGGCTAGTTTTCTAAACGACGCGCACAACATCCGTTCACAAATCATGCGCGGTTTAATTGAGGCGGCATCGTTCCCGCTGGGGACGGCTGCGCGCATGCGGAACGACTCGGATCTTATAGATCCAAAATAGAAGGGAACTGAAAACGGCAAAGGCTTCTAAGAATGAAATTCTTATTTTTTACTTATGAATCTGAAAATTCGAAGACAATTCTACACGTTCGTTAATTTGAGTTTCAATGATATATAACAATAATAATTTGAGAAATCCAGTATCTGTGATGAGTTAGTTATTAATTTTCGTGAATGATTAGCATATTGTAATATTAATATCAAGACGAATTAATAATTTTAACGCATTTCAACAAAGTTATATTTACTATCCTTTAATTTATAACTTAAAATAAATTTGAGAACAATTATTTGTTATAATTTTTATGAAAAAATTGTGAGTTTGCACTACATTCACTTTAAGTACTCTTCAATTAGCATTAATTTCTATGTTCTACAAAATTTAATTCATAATTAAAATTATTATGAATCCATAAATCTTTTAATAATTTCAAGGATCCGACATTAAAATCTTAGAGATTAAGATCTGGAGTCGCGCTTCACGATACTTGCACGCGCCCGGCCGGACCACCGACCGCTCTCTAACGCCGACCGCCGGCCATTGTCGCAGACCGCTTTACGACCAGCCGCCCTCGACGGTGACGTCGTATCGCGTGAGCTGTTTGCTCGGTTCGCGCTGCAGCTGAGGAATTGTCTTATCGCACCCTATCTATAAACCTTACAAGGGCCCGTAGTAAATACAATGCCGTAAAGATTTCAAGCTTTCCCTATTACATTCTATAATACTGAGCGAACGGTAGCAGTACACACAATAAGGGCCTCGGCTGTGCTTTATAATGGCTGAATAGAACGAAACGGTAAAGCGGGAGTGAAATCGATAAGTTATGTTCCGCACATATAATATTTGTCTTTTGATTGGCCTTTTCACTGCTGATGACGCACAAAAGACGATTAAAAGAACTATATATAGCTGGGATAGCTATAGATAGCTGGGAACCAGCATAAAATTCAAATCAAGAAGGTAAAGAAAAATAATCAAGTGCGTTTGAGATTAGCGCGGGTATTGTGATTTTGGTAATGCATTTCAACTTTACGCTCTATCTTATACGAAAGGAATTAAAAAGGGGCGGGGTAAAGTATAATTTATGTGTTTAGTATATTTTTGGATAGAAAATTTTAGGTCCTCGATTGTGATGAATTTGAATACGTACCTGTTTCTTGTTAATTTCGGTGAATTTTCCAATATTGACATATTATTGGATCTATTTTACCGAAGTAAATAATTTTATTCTCAGCAAAATCTTTGTATTTTAAAAATTGAACTTACTCTTTGAAGAAGTGAAGGCTTAATTCGGAAAATTCTGGAGGTATAGGTAAAACGCACGAAGATCTGCCGCTCTGAATTGCCTGCGAATGATGCAATGCGCAGGTATAACGCTCCCCGACCCTTCTTTCTTCTCCCCCGAGTTCTTATTTTTCGCCATTGCGACACTTTCGAGACTAACTTCACATAGGCAGAGTTTCGTGTGTTGTACCGTACATTCATTCATACGGTTTTTACTATATTATATATACAGCTAGACTGATTCACGAGAAACGTTTTGTATATTCATTTACATATGTATTTCATGTAAATTGCCTGTACTGTAATGATGTTTGCCAGTCAAGTCGGGAAAGAAACGTGCTTTTTATGAGCTATGAGCAAAGTACACCAAGAAACCTATTTCCTTTCCTGGCGTGCGCTACTTAGAGAACGCTAGAGTTTCGCTAAAGGCTCTGTCATCTAGTAGCCTAATTCCGAAACTTTCGCTATATATATAATTTATTAATTTAATATTTGCGTAGCTACATTTTTTTTTTTTTTACTTCATTTATCCATTTATTCAGAAATATTTTAAAGCAAATGTTGACATATAAAACTTGAATCATATATATATGTGTGCTTTAACACATCTCTCAACAAACATAAATCTGATACTATAATATTTTGTTATTTTTATAATCATATTGTTCAAATGCCGTGGTTGATTGAAAAACGTAATAAATGGATAAATGAAGTAAAAAAAATGTAGTTACGCAAATATTTAATTAATAAATTTTATATTTATTAATGAACACAAATTCATTTTCGAAGAACGTTGCTAAATCTATTTTTTTTTGCCAGAGGGTTGCCGTGAGAAAATACCAGTCTGTAGTGTTCACTCTATTGGCAAAAATAATCTAAAAATCTTCTACACTCTTCGTGAGCTTGTTCAGTTTTTTTCCGGTGAAATGAGTACAAGGAACTGGATTCAAAATTGAGAGAATTTCGAATGACATCAAGATGCGTGCATGAATAGTTTTAGATTCAGTGCTTTCTGCTGAATTCATCTAATAAACTAGGCACAAGCGTGCTTACATTTTCCGGACAAGGCAGCCTTACATTTATGTATTGCACTTTTGGTGTTTCTATTGTAGTCGAGCTGAATAGAAGGGAACTTCTTAAAATTGTGAATATAGATAATAGGTCATTGCTAAACTTGTACAATAGCAATTAGCTCAGAAAATTACTTACTGTTGTCATATACATTTTCAATCTTAGTTTAAGCAGTAATTCTGCCAGTTATCACTGCCTTTTTTTCTTGGCCAACTTTTTCTGAAAGATCGAAAACGTACCCCGATTCAAAGAGCTTTTGTCTTTCCAATTTTTTCGCCCTCGTTGTCGATTATTTTTAAGCGGCCAAAACCGCTTCATAATTTTAATAATCCTAAATGTAAATAAAATATACGTAAGGCTCCCTCTTTTCATATTATTTTATTTATACGATCTGTAAAGTTAATTTTTTATTCGCAGTGAGTCACTAATGTCGGTTAATGTGATGTCATCTATAGTTTCCACACGTTACCTATTACTCTCAATAACAAATAGAAGATTTAAGACAAAAATCTCCATTTAACAAAATACGATTTTTTATCAATTTAGACTTCATCGTAATGTTCTACATATCATCCGTATAACATATTAATAGTGGTTTAGTTTTTTAACGGACTTCAAAAAGGATGAGGTTTTAAGTCGATACGTATGTAATTGTCATACAGATTTCATAAAAAATCTTAAGGATCAGTAGATTAGTTTTTACATCGTTACATTTGTTAAAATACGTCTCTATGCCTCCTCTGTTTGCGTACCTATTTATTCCTCTAGTGCCACAGGTTTGACTTACATATTTTTTTTAGTATGGAAGTACATTAACCACCTCTAAATTTTAATATAGACCCAGCAAAGCGACTAGATAACAGCTAAGTTAATATATAAATTGTAATCTCGAAAATTTTGAAATGAACCTACAAGAGAAATAAATTAAATACACGTGTAAAATAAAGTCATATACAAGATATCTCAATAAACTTAGTGAGATATAAATTTCTCAGAGTTTCCGTCTTTCGGCTACAAAGAACAGTTTATCGAATACACTCGAATAATTCTCAAAGGTGACCCCCTCCAACTTGGAACGGGGTGTCTCCAGATATCTCCGTCCTAGTGATGATATATGACTGCTTTTATGGCACTTCACCGCACTATCTAGATTTACTGCAGTTTTCTGCTGCAAGTCGCCATAAAATGTGATGCGGTTGCGATAGTAATTGAGTTTTTGTTCGGATGAAGTTAAATTACATCTTATACATGTAATGTGTAACCGATAAAAGATACGTATATGAATTGCACTCTACTAGTGATCCCCGTCTTTTTACAATCTGATTCTAGACTATAAAATACCACTCAAGACAAAAGTTCTTTTTTTTTTTTCTTTGATAAAGGTCGATAAAACAGAGACGTATCATGAGCACCGCATTATATAGTTGAGGCAGATTTCGAAAATGGGAATGTTTGTACAAGAACTGAGAATGTAACTCGGAACTTCAGTGAGGCAAGCGAGTTTTCCGTTTATTTCTAATACGCATTAGTCCAAAGAAGTGATTGAATAAACGGTCATCTTTCATTGCGCGCCTAAAATTATTACAAAAAAGGATTAAAAATTTAATTATCGTGCAAGCTCTTTTTGATAAAACGGTTTGATGGCTGACTATGTAAAAGCTTATTTAGAGCTTTCGTGGCATACTTCGATGGTGAGTTTTTACTCTGAAACCAAATGTATATGCGAATAGAATATTTTTTGCTGAATTATCATATTTTCTTGGTGTATGAAGTGGTGAAAGATGAACTTATTAATTTTTACCTTTCATCGTTTGCTTGACTACACTGCGTAATTAATGTCATGTAGTTACAGCTCATTTCTTGAATTATTCGGCAGCTGGATTTTCATAAAGGTATCCTAAATTCTGAGTCGACTACGAAACTTAAGTGCAAATTTTTTTTATAAAAAATACAAAATATTAAACTTACAAATAGCTTAACTTGTAAATACTATAAATTTAAGCTGGATGAAGTTAATTTCACTAAGTTAATAAGAATGAAAAATATGTTTATATTGAAATTTGAAGGATGTAACATATTTTGATAAAATTACTTTGACAAATGATATTGCCACTCCTAAGGTACTATGAATTTTTTTGCTGCTATTTACACAGTAATTGAAATAGACAGCCGTCAGTTACTTTCAAGATAACACTGTCCACCTCACTCAGACGAGATAGCGTGCTAATACGAGGTGGTCGACTTTATAGATAAGTGTACAATGACCTATTAGCTAATATCTTATAGTTTAACTGTATTTTGAATCATATTATATCATGAAAAAATTGTCTTTTACAGCTATATCTAAAATTGTTCGACGTATAAAAATTATTTATTGATCACATGTACGTTGTTAGAAAATTTTGGGATTAATGCATTTATGTTTCGCACTTATCATTTCCTTAGTTAATTGTTGTTATGTATATGCAAATCTTGTTTTGGTGGTTTAATGCAAAAAACTAGACTAGAAAAGGACTTAGTGTGAAACGAGGTCCCTGACCTTTTTCTAACATACTTTAATAAGTTAAAAGCATATCCCTACATATTTTTGGATTACGTTCACTGCATGACTTAATATTCAATCAGTTTACATTGATGGAACTTGTAATAAACTCAGAATTATAAATTGTCAATATAAATAAGGTAATATCTATAAGATAATGGTCAAATGAATAGTAAAACCTGATCGGGAAAGTATAATATTAATTATCTGCTAATGTAATTTAGATCAATTTTGAATATTGATTACTGTTAAAAATATAAGACTCAAATTTTTCGGCGCTCCTCCTCGGCGGTATTCACTTTCTGAAGCGCCCTTAGGTTTTCACAAATATAGATGCCTTTTAGAAAGCCTATTTACTCCTCGTAAATGAATTCATTTCATAAATTTCTTTACTTTTAATACGTTTTTAGCTAAAATCAAAGGGAGCTTCTTTTTAAAAATATTCTTTCATATATTGTACTATATAATTATCTAGACTAACTCACGCACCTGCCGCAACTGTGAATCAATATTAGTTGCGGTATTCACTAAAACTCGATACCGGCAACTTACAGACGATTCACTCAACTGTACGGACCGCGACCGAGAACAATTCTAGAACGGGTCGAACACCTATTAGCATATCAAATGCGGGTAGCACAGCGCCAAGCGCGCCACGGGCGTTTCTCTGAAGGACTCTGCCTATTTCATAGTCTACGGAGCTTGCGCCTCGCGCATTAACGTTTACGGATTAGCCCTCTGTGTTGCAATATATTCATGTTTTTCACTATTCAAGGATAGATCTGATTGTTGTTTCATCTATTGGACGGTCCTTACCGGACATAAGTCTCCTCCCTACATTTCTACAATTTGCGCTCCCGAGCATGTGCGACCGGCAGTAGCCTAAGACCTCCACCAGGTCGCGCAACGGGAGGTCCTCCGGCGCCGCGACGTCCGATTAATAGTCGTTATCAGTTAGTCCTACGAGCGACGTGGTGTGCCTCTTGCCACTTCAGCTTTCTCATTCCGCGCACTATGACGGTTACTTCGGTTCTACTGCGGATTTTCTCATTTCGGATTTTATCTCACAGAGAGAAAATCCGAGCGTGACTCCTTCCATCGCACACCGAATGACTGAGCGTATTTATGAGATCGACAATAGGGGACCGCATCTGGGAACCGTGTATGATTGTGATCAGTCGAAATTGACTGATCAACGTTATCGACAGCTTACACTAGATTTGTTTTTATGGTTGCATTTTATTCGACTTTACTTGCTAGATTAAATGTACCACGATATCATATTAGATATCACACTTAAAAAAAAAAACTATCAGATCAACGACATTTACAAACACCTATATTGAATCTAAGAATAGGCTATACGCGGAAGGCATGTAGAAATAAATGTTTTTTGATGTATATTTCAGCAATTGTGAATTGAATTCACAATTTTCATATAGCAAGCAATTCTACACTCTATATTGCCGTGGTTCTTCTTTATTATATACGTTTTTATTTTATTCCTATTTATCCGAACTAATTTAAATTTCTAGTTCAGATACCGCTCGCGGCCTGTCGATGTTTAGACGGTTCAAACCCAAGTCTACAACATCGATTTTTTTTCTAATCTCTTCATAAATTATAATATGAATTGTTCCGTGAAAAAACATAAAATGGCGACGAAATATCTTGAGGAACCTGTATATTCACTGAAACCTATTCAACTATATTAGACGTTCCGATACGGTCTGCTTAAGCGTGGGACCTATGACCTTATAACAGCGAACCCGTGTACCTGCAGTGGGACACACGAGTCGTAAAAATACAAGCAAAAATACACCGTCTGGCGATATTAATTTTTACCATGTACACACATGTAACTTGTAATGAAGAAAAATTGAGAAATTCTCTTTCTAGGAATGTGTATGTAGCCCGAGAAATGGATTCCTCGGGGACATCTACCGAAGGAAGTTTGTGCCTAGAGGTGGGTCTCGGCGGCTGATATCTTCGAACACGACCGACGTCTTGCATTGGATTATTATTTTTTTGAGAAATAGTAATTGAAAAAAAAAATTGTATATGTATTTATGAACATATAAAATTGAGAAAATCAGCCACTGATTACCATAATTATATTGTAAAATTATATAATTGTATATTTTTTTGGCAATGACTGCAATACATATGCAAAATCTGCTACATCTTTTGTATTGGGGAATGGAAATCGTATATGTGATGTACATCGGTATTAGAAACAGAGTATCGTCTTGGGTGTCTGGCCTTGGAATTTTGATGGAAGCAGGAATAGATTTGTATTTTCCCTAACATCGCATGGATTTAACTCTGAACATTTGGTTAACATTATAGGTATTTTTCGAACTTTTATATTTCTGATAATCATGGTTTTTTTGAAGTTAATACTAATTTCTAACGCAATCCAGAAAATAAATCGATCGGAATAAATTAATTGAAAGTGTCTTGAGCAAAAAATCACTATTTTAGGGCAACTCTCATCGGGCACACGTGAGCGCTATTGTAGAATAAACATCCCACGGAATGGCGATAGAATATTACGTTTTATTAATGATATTGAATAGTTCATGATGTAATTATTATTGCTGGGCCGTTTTCGGACCACCGAGTGGCTACCTAATGGTTTTGTTAGAGGCTATAGTCAAACTTTATCCATGTGATAAGATCATCATATTGTTTATAGATTTTTTTCTTTTCTTCCAATTGAGTCTGAATCCGTGTTGTATTCTCATTTTCAGACCTGTCATTTTCTTTCAATGAATTGTTTTTTAATGTTAATTTTCAAAACTGTGTTTCTTCGGTAAATATTCAGAACGGCTTATAGCTATCGAATGACATTCAAACCGCTTCTATACGTCTATCCGTGCCGAAGCTATGAATAAAACTAGTTTTGCACTCCGAAATTTTTTAGGATTTGTATTAGTCAGTCTTTGCGGTCTTTGTTCACTTGATACGTCATTATTTTAAGGCCACGGACGCATAACCCCTATTTACCCAGAAAAAGAACTACACAATGGTGGTTTCTCCTTTTGCCTGTCAATTATAGTTTTAGATAAGACGACGTGTCATTATTAATCAATTAATTCATCAATTTTTATATCGTTCGAATTTCTGGGATGTACCTCCATTCTGAAAAACTAACGTTCTTGTATTCACGTCAACATCGTGAAAAAAAAAAAATTGTAGATATTTTTTGTATTATAAATTTCTGAACGATAGATTTTGAAAAAACGATTAAATACAAAGAAGTTAAAAGTAAAAAAGAGGAAATCATTAAATAAAGAAAAAAGATGTAAACGAACTGAGAACAATGTAAAAACAGCTGGACGCAAGATTTTACGATTAAATATAAATGAAATATGTTTTTACATTAAAAGTGAGCGATTCATTCTTACATACTGTGTATTTGCGATCTCCTAAACGACACTTACGAATTCATTACTGATTTTTTAATAATTATGGGGGCAAAAAGAAACTTTAGCCACATTCCCTATTTGAAGTAATTTATTTTGGTAGAAAAATGTTTAGACATTACTAAAACAACATCATGTATATAGATTAGTTTAACCGTAATCAGAATAATGATTAATATTGTTGTTTATTTTGACACAATGGATAAGTCCTATACGGATGTAATGCATAGTTTATGACATATAAAGAATATATATATACAGTTAAACAAACTGTTCTGAATATTATTATTATTATATCGGGATAAATATTCAGACGTATCATTTTATTTATAGACGGCACTATTTTATTTCATTTATGCCTTATTTGTATAATGACACACACACGCACACACACACACACACACATAATTATTACTGATAAACATTTTTACAACAAATTACCCAGAAGTGTTGTTAATTATCATCTTTACGTGTAATAAGTACTCCTCTATAAATAGTTACCGGGGAGATATATTAGTGTCGTACTCAGCGCGCCCTCAGCTTTTGTGTTGCCATAGCGTGGGTATACGCCGCTGCGACTGAACGTCGTCGTGAATTCGTCGGCGCAGAAAAATAGACTCCACCTGCAATTTAATGCATCGGGGCGCGGGGCGGGACAGGGTTGCCAGGCGTATTGTTTATGATTGAGCGTGTGATGCAGAATGCCATTACAACGACTTTTTACGGACAAGCGTCGTTGACAAAATTTGGGATTTAAATAATAAAGGTGATAATAACGTATCGTATTTAAAGAAATACAGGTGTGTCAGTTCGTGGCCGTATGACTAAAGCTAAAGATGTTTTGAAACTTTTATATAATATATATACAAAAAAATGTATAGTGATGTACCAATGACAATAAATTACACTTATTTGTATTGTTATTGACTGAATTTAATTTATTGAACAGCAATGTATGCGCGGCTAACACATGTTTCCTGTATAAAATACCATGCAGTAATGACGGTGGAGTGAAGACATGTCTTACTATTTGGACGTACCTATATACCATTGTTTCATTGGAATGTGATAGAGCTCGTCGCGCTAAAACGTAACGCGTATTTCACACGGCCATGTGACGCTCGACGTCCACATTTTGTTTTAGTTTACTCCGCATTCGATGCCCGTGCAAAGAAGCCTCGCTTTATGCACACTTGAGGTAAACAAAATATAATGGGAAACCCGATGCCGAAATTATTATTAATCATAACGCATTAGCACGTACATAATTATGATTTTCGACTATTACATTGAAAGACTCCTTCTATTCAGAGGTTTGCTGATAAGCTACAGAGAATACTGGCTTAATAAGTACCACGAGAAAAAAAAAGTTCCATATATTAATGCGGATTTTTTTGATACCGTAACCCTGCACTCAAGAGGGTAACTAAAAAGAGGCGGAACGGCGAAACAGGGGCGAGATTGACAGCGCGAGGGGAGAAATCCGTTTGAAGTGTTCGCGTTTCAAGATGTCTTTGTGGGCGTCTGTCATCGCTTCGTTCCTCACGCTCGAGAGTGCCCAAACTTTCGCCGTATCGAAGGATAAAATTGTGTGGAAATTCGATGACGTTCAGGTATTGCAAGGACGTGGAAATATTCTATAGAAATAATTGGGTATTTCTTAATGAAACTGAAGGAGTACAGGCGTGTTAATAAAATTATTTTAGTATTTGTCTTGTTTGTTTGTCTGTCACGATCGCTTTTTACTCGAGACGATTCAGAGAAATCTGAAGGTGCGGGTGAGACGTGCCTGTAATTCTTACGGTTTATAGAAAAAGAAAATGTGAACAACGCAGACATCTTGTTATCCCACCACCAACCAAAGAATCAATTTTGGTTAATAAACTACCCCGTTACAAGCTATTCGAAAATTCCCTTTAACTTGAAGTTACTTAAACTTAAACTCTTACAGTACGAATTTAATATTCGCGTATAAACGTGATTAAAAATTTGGATAGACCCACTCACAACTTTATAAGATAGCAAAATATGACATTATACACCATAATTATTATTATTTTACATAAGAAACATTAAATCTTTTACAATCCAACTCAAAAATTTTAGGGAGGTAAATACATACGAGAAGCGTGGAAGGTGTGGCGAACGCGGGGGGCGATGGGGGGACTTGTTTACGTTATAGATACCATTGTAGAATATACTTTTTAGGAGAATTATTTTGTACTTTTCATTCATTTTTAGCTTAAAAACACATTTCGCAACATGATTATAATATTATTATTGTATCAAATGGGAAAATATAAAGAATTATCAAGCTGATAAGCGAATAATGATAATCTATTCCGAGAAAATCCTCATAATATGCATTTTAAAATAATAATAAAAAAAATGTATTTTTCGTAACGAACCCTTTTATTTGATACGGCACGTCATGAACGAGACAAATGGATTTTTTACTTTATAATTTGTCCAGAATTAATCCCCAAAATCAAAATTCGTTTATTTACGTCCCCAATTAGGTCCCGACATTGTATACGACTGTCACAGACAGACGGGTATGAAAGTGATCCTATAAAGTTTCCGTTTTTCATCGGATGTGCAGAATTCTTCAAAATAGACAATTTATCTAATACAATATGCTATTAGAGACAATAAATCGCTGTTTTCCTTCAAACTATTATTATATATGCATTAAAGCATGAAAAACAGATTTTTTTAATGATAAAGAAATAAATTAGTATTAGTTTTTTAACATTGAAAATCATGCTACGGAACTCGATGACACGGTCCCATTTCGTCATGCTTATAGTCAGTTACAGCGCATTACACTGAGACACACAGTTTACACGCTCGAGATATTTTCGTCCAAAACAAAGAATCGCTGCTGCCTTGGGCAACATTAGTCGTTTTCTTGTTCTAATTCCGAAAGTCGTCATAACAATGGAATTTATTCGCAAACGTCAGTTATTTCTTCGAGTGGAACGCGTGTTGTTCTGTATAAACAACTAGCCGTTTCACGCCCGCCGGGCTCGGCGTCAATTAAAATTTAGCAATTATTGTTTTATTTTGCGATTCAAAAAATATCCGCGGTTTCGCTTGCACGGACGGAGAATGGATTCCTTCAACTTTTGTATCGATCGATTTCGCTGTTGATTCTGATCTCGATCACGATCTTGATTTGAATGTCAATTACTTTAGTCCGGTACGACCCGGATCCCGATTTCAATTGCGATATCGATCAGATATAGGCTCCTCCCTTGGGCATTGATGTTACTCGTAACAAATTGCCATTTTTATTATTCCTTATATACCTTCGTACGCAAAAATGATTCTGTATTTAATTGATGACATATATATCTCTATACAAAATTTGCTTAAAAATATCAGCCATTAGCGCGTGATTGATGGACGAACATCCAAAAAAGCTTTCACATTTATGACTCTATCTATATCTACAAACGGTACCGCAACGAATGATCAAAATTGATACGTTTATAACATACCCGGACAAAGAAAATATTGTTTCCAATAAATACGTAGAGCGCATTAAAATTTTCTGGAAT
The DNA here is from genome assembly GCA_005406025.1 of Eumeta japonica. NCBI lineage: Eukaryota > Metazoa > Arthropoda > Insecta > Lepidoptera > Psychidae > Eumeta > Eumeta japonica. Next base: position 50,167 of record BGZK01001123.1, on the reverse strand, counting down.
GAATAATACTATGAATGGTCAAAAATGAAATTATTGTTTCTCAAAATATTCTCCGTTAGCATAAACGCACTTTTTCTTTCGAATAAACCAATTTTGAAAACATTTGTGCCACTCCTCCCTGGTGATCTTCGAAACATGTTTTTCATACTCTTCGGCAGCCACTTCTGGTGATGAAAATCATTGACAGCGCAATTGATTCTGAATTTTTGCCAACAAAAAACTCAAGGTGCCAGGTCGGGACTGTATGCAGGATCGCTCATAAGTTCTAAGTATTTCTTTTCCAAAAATTTATTTGCCTGTTTGGCCGTGTGAGAACTGTCATTGTCGTTGTGAAGAACGATACAACATTTACGCTTATATTTAGGGAGTTCATTAATAATTTCCGGCACAAGTTTGGTCGTGTACCAATCACTATTCACGATACGACAATTCTCCAAAGCAACAGTAGCCACTATCCAGTTTTATTAAAAAAAACAGAGGAATCATCCGCTTAGAAGCACTTCGCTCGCGCACCACTTCGGTTGGTTTCGACTGATCTCAAAAGAGCCATAAGGTCGATTGCTGCTTTGTTTTGGGATTGTAGTTATGAGTGCAATCCAATCCGTGTTACTATATTCTGCAATAAATTTGACGACCTTTCCTTAAATCTGATAAGCATGATATTGCACCAAGTGACGCAATCCGTGTTTTAAGCCTCTGTCAAATTGCGTGAGATCCGCGAGCTCAGCTTTTCATACCGAATGTTTGTGTAGGATTGATTGTATTTAATTCATGCCTATGCCGAAGGATGCTCGAATCTCATGGTAGGTTACATGCCCGTCAGTTTCGGTCATAGGGCGCACAGCATCGATGTTTTTGTTATTCACAGCGGCGGACGGGCGACCATTACGAAATTCTTCACCGAGATTGACACGACCGCGTTTGAGTTCTGCAAACCAGTTATAAATAGTCGTTTTGCATCGCTTCATCGACAAGAACAGTTAGAAGCCGAGCGAGGCTCTACTGAGCTGTCAGATTACACTTGAAATCATAAAAAATCATACCATGAACATTTTCACGACTTAAATCCATAGTTATGTAGACACGTAATTTTTTAAATGACGTCAGAATGTGAAAATAATTGACAGTTAAATTAAATAAACTGTATTCTATGGCCAGGGAGTTCCATTTTCAAATGTAGTAATTCTAGAAATTGCAGTACGCCCCACGTATATGTATATATATATTTTTACATTGCATATATATATATTTATATATATATATATATATATATATATATATATATATATATATATATATATATATATATTTACATAAGAATGTGTAACATTATACTTAATTACCTTATTTCTTTTTTGTACTGATTACTTTATCTTGCGTTAACTTTAATCTAAAGCATATGTATATACATGTAGTCTCAAGACTCATACGTTTGTTGAATTTATTGTAAACACTTCTGGGTATTTTGCGATGTTTCGATAGAACTTCTCTATACAGGTTCACTTTCGATTTCAAAGTTGAATGTCGAGTGCAAATTAATCTATAATCTAGAGATGAAGTTAAGCAGATTATTATAAGTTTTGAAAATAATTAAAATTTTATTCAATTCGCCATAGATGGCTCACATATGTTCACTTATTTCGTTTGTCAATAATATTTACTCAATTCGAGTAAACTCATTATTCGTGATGGTACATATATAAGATCGCCATCTCATTTCTCCTCTTCCGAGTGCGCATATGCAACCTTATTACTGTGAATGCACACAGCGCCCCGCTCCACACCTGTGACGGATTGCGAGGGGGATGATAAGTGACTCACGAGCGGACGCGTCATCACTCAATCGGGTTGCGTTTGTGATACGGCCTTTTAATACAGACGTCGTGAATGTGTGATCCCGACCGTTAATCTATTACACTAGTCTACAATGAAAAGTATCCGAAATAATTTTAACTAATTTCTGCTTGTCTATACATGCTAAATACGATTTGATAAGTAAAAGTAATTTATTAGTTTAAGTTTTCAAGATACCTCATATCTCCCAAAATTTACGATTCTACCCTCATTCAACTTGACTGTATTCATATTAACTTTGTTAGTTGGCATCAAATGTTAATAATATCGTACTTTAGCGCTCTGTTCTGTATTACTGAATAATAAATGTGATAAAAGTGAAAAAAGTGAAGTTAAACATTATTTTATAACATAATGTCTCGGAAATGTGAATAATCCGGACAATTTTGTTACATTTGCGGAGGTAATATTTAGTAAACAAAGGTGTTCTATATCGCCTATGATAAAAAGCCTATTCTTACTACTTTAACAAAGACATATCACACCAGGACAAAAGCTGGGTTCCACATTTCTGCTGCAATCCGTGTGCTACAGGTTTGAGAAATTGGCTGAGTGGCAAAAAAACATCATTTCGTTTCGCAGTGCCAATGCAATGGCGGGAATCGACAAATCACGCAACTGATTGTTATTTCTGCCTGACAACCCAAGTATTCGGAAAAGGTAAAGGTGTTTCCGTACTAGACAAAAGTGGAGCTGCTTTTCAATACCTACGCCAGAAATTCTCAAGATTAGTGAAGCTAAGATCAAGGAAGGTATATTCATCGGTCCGCAAATAAGAAATTTATTTAACGATGTTAATTTCGACTCTGTGCTAGAAGGTAAAGAAAAACAAGCCTGGAACGATTTTCGCCTTGTGGCAAGAAACTTCTTGGGAAAAAAAGAAGTGACAACTATGCTGAGCTTGTCGAAAATATGTTATCATCATACAAAACTAGGTTGTAATATGTCCTTGAAAATACACTTTTACATTCTCATTTGGACTTCTTTCCGGATAATTGTGGGGCTTTAAGCGATGAACATGGGGAGCGTTTTCATCAGGACATCGCAAACATGGAAAAACGATATCAGGGCAAGTGGAACGTTTCAATGTTGGCGGATTATTGTTGGACTATTTATCGGGATGTTACAGAAGCAGAATATAAAAGAGCTGCAAAAAAACGTCGTCGAAATTCTGCTAATGAATAGAATAACGGTAATTTTTGACGTGACAACGTCTTAAATTAGGTTGCGGCTGGGAGTCACTTATGAAAAAGTGTAACGCTCGGTAACGTAACGATGAGTCACCGAACGAGAGAGCCCGCCGAATGCCTTGCGTCTCTCTCCCACTCAACTATGATCGGTCTGCCGCGCGCGCAGCACTAGAGAATTAGTGCATAGCTTGCAAATGTATTGCAAGTTATTGTATGTATATTTGTATATAAATACGTATGTATGTGTAAAGGTAAAAATAAAATTTTGTTAATATGAAATTCAGTGCGAGATTCTTTGTATAAATTAATGTTTTAAATATAATTCTTTGTATAAATAAATGTTTTAAATTGTTACTATTATTTCATCCTTCTTCCTACTATACGAATGAATATTCACATTAAAATGATTTTACCATTCAAAGTCGTTGTCACGTAAAACTTTCGCCCGTATACCGACTTTACAGGCAACCAAATTTTTTTTTTTTTTATATTTTTGCATAATTTTGTATTTTATTATTTCTAATAAATGGAAACTAATTTATATAAATAATTATTGTCTTCGTTATCAGCATGTGAAGATAAATTAAAAAAAACTACTTTGCTCGAAGAATACTTTTTTAAAGTAAAAATTTGTAGACCAGTGTTATCTATGGGACAAGAATATGTGGTGCTCAGGAGCATATGCCAAAAAATATTCGCATATGGTAAGGGACTGATGACACCGATATCCGAATTGTTGAAAATTAATGACAATACCACAGTAGAAAATTAATTTTGCAAAAGAATATACGGCTTAGTATGATTTTAGTCCAGAATATTAATTGCCATTATTTTCGGGTAATACATAAAAATGGTTATGGATGAAATCTATTTAGACGATGAATTAAACTATTTCACCGATAAATTTATTTATTTATTAGTTGTTTTCCTATAAAATTATAATACAAATAAGTTTAAACGATTTCTGTTGATGTGTTTTGGTACGGTATGTTAAAAAAAATATATGAATAAATGATATTGATCTTTTTGAGCTTTTAGACATCAGTATTTTATTCTATTATTTGTGGCTCTTAAAGCTAAGAGATGGTGTTGATTTTCACGAGAATGCATGAATCTCTTTGACTTTTATTTTACTTTTATTCTACTTTTAAATCGCGCCATAGATAATGCTCTATAACGCCTTCGTTGCCTTTCACATTAAAAAAAATAGTAAATTATAATGTTAATGCGCTGTATCCAGCCTTTTTTTATATAAAATCTACTTTTTATATTAGATTTAGGAATAATTCTTTTTTTACATAACAAAGACATTAAACATTTAGTCTGCTTTATGACGCCATCGCGCATCCACATTTTGAAAAATTACCAAGATAAACACTAATACTCACACAACATAGTTATTGTAATTAATCGCTTAAAATGATCCTTTCTTTCATAGAAAATATAAATACGTAAAATAATACTGTGAATGTCGAATAGCGATCTTAAAATTTTTGCGTTGTTCAAGTTAAGATTATTTTTCTACCACTCGCCTTCGCCACGCCGAGAGATCGTCTAGCGCCATCACGTTTAGCGAACTTGCAGCTTTTCCTGATTACGCTTCACACGAAGCGTTCCGCGGCGATGGATCATCTCGTGCACGGCGATCTTGAAACTTGTACCGTAAACTCGACGCGCGGGTAATTTCCCATGGATTTATCACTGAACTCGACTAGTTAATTAACGTGGCATCGTTAAAGTTGGACGGCGCGTGCCGACGACATCGGCGCGGTTTTTATCGCGACCGAGGCTTACGGTCGGCCGCCGCGCCGGCGCAGCTTACGGCAGATACTATTACTGCTTGTTTTGCGTACGACATTTTTTCGTGGACGGGCTCTCTATCGTTCGAACGACATTTTTAGTCGTGAAAGCCGCCACCTCATGTTCACCTTCAGTATTTGTATGAGGTCGTGATTTTTAACTGAAATTAACAATAACACGATGACTTTGAAAATAGTAATATTTTTAACGGGAACATTAAAATTAAAGTTTATTTCAAAAACGCCTGTCATTTATGATTTGGTTTTGATATCTTAATTCATATTTCACGAATCAGTCTGTCATAACCGAATAAGAACATTCAACACAAGGAAACAGTTTTCTTTTGAACAATAAATTTAATGAAGTTGTACCGTTCAACATAAAATCTCGCCTGAAGTTAAGAAAAATAGTTTTCATACCGTGATCGTTATAGACTTATATGCACATAATAAATATGAAAATATATTTATTTACATGTTTGAACCACTGAACGTATTGTAATACTACTTTAGATTATGCCCGGCGGATCTGCATAAACTTAGAAATGAATATCCCTATAGGACTATTCGTCTATTCGCCTTGTGCCAATGAAGGAAAGGGATAGTATTTTATTGTTTTGTTAGTATTTTTAGTCGTTTTTATACAAAAAAGACGTATATAAAAACACAAAAATGGCAACCGGAAAGCGAGTGCAAGTTTAATAATCATGAAATAAAACAATTGTTATTAAATTGCAATTTACACCCAATAGAATGGGCGAGGAAAACTAATCTACAACAATTGCGGAATTGTACAATTGGAAATCTGATGGGATTGCAAGTTAGAATGGAAAGTTGACTGTGAAGTTTTGGTCTCGTGTTTCTATTAAGCCGGATGTCTTAATATTTGTCATTATGAAATACATTATGGAATTATGGCAATTTGGATAATTAACTTGTAAGTTATTTGTATAGTTCAATGGAGAGGGAACACATGTTGTAAGTCAATCTAGATAACGTGGTTTGTACCATAAAATGAGCATGTTTTAACGTATTTTACATTTTTATTTCTGAAATATTAAATTGCAATGATTTAATCTGTGAGAAAATTCAAATCAAGAAATGATAAAAGATATTCCTATTCTATGTTCCCACAGGAATGATTCGATCAAAAAACATTCATCGAAAAAATGAAACATGTGAATATACTTCTGAACAATTTTAAAACACGTGAATTATTTTCTATTTTTCTCATTTTTTTTAAAAAAGCACACTTTAATGATAAGTTTAACAAAAAAAAATGTGTCAATGAGGTTGCACATCCATTTATAAAGTGTCAGACAACAAAAGGTTTTTTAAACGATTAATTAAAACATATCTTAATTGACTTGTTCAATAAAGCCTATGTATTTATTAAAAAATTCTAAAAAAAATTTGGTTGCCTGTAAAGTCGGTATACGGGCGAAAGTTTTACGTGACAACGACTTTGAATGGTAAAATCATTTTAATGTGAATATTCATTCGTATAGTAGGAAGAAGGATGAAATAATAGTAACAATTTAAAACATTTATTTATACAAAGAATTATATTTAAAACATTAATTTATACAAAGAATCTCGCACTGAATTTCATATTAACAAAATTTTATTTTTACCTTTACACATACATACGTATTTATATACAAATATACATACAATAACTTGCAATACATTTGCAAGCTATGCACTAATTCTCTAGTGCTGCGCGCGCAGACCGATCATAGTTGAGTGGGAGAGACGCAAGGCATTCGGCCTCTCTCTCGTTCGGTGACTCATCGTTACGTTACCGAGCGTTACACTTTTCATAAAGTGACTCCCAGCCGCAACCTAATTTAAGACGTTGTCACGTCAAAAATCAGAATACATAATGTATTTATCTTTTAGGTTATAAAATAACACTTGGAACACATAACAGTATTTTAAGAACAAACAGAATTTTAAGAAATTATTATTCGTTCTTAAAGCAATCAATTACTCTTCAAGAAGAACAAGCTGGAAACTCGAGAATAGCTTTTTTCAAACCGAATTATAAAAAATATCGGAACGGTTGACATGCTACTTCCAAATGCAGCTAAAATCTATCTAGTGTTACGTTCACTACATTTAAATATTAATAATGTAAAGTTACAAGAAATTTACTTTGCCGACATGTAAATAAAATACGAGTTTTTATTAATCGATAGAGGACTTCTAAGTAACCAATCTTTCGGAAATAACTGGGGACGAAGGTGTCTGGACTCGTCGATTGACTGTAATTCTCAACATTAATTTAGAATGTAATGAAATCTATCAATCTGTAATAGCAGAATCACCGAATCTCAAGATTTTATTGATTTATGTATAAGTTATGGTTTTGAATTGAATAGTCATTTTAATGAATGTGTTGTTGTGGAATCATCAGGGAAAAGTAGTGAATGGACTAGAAGATTCTCGTAACCGACGAGTCTATAGGTTTTGCATATAAAACCGCTCTCCGTCTTGCGTACGCGTGATTTTTTGTTTACATTATCATTCAAATTCTTAAAAACCGGCTAAGTGCGTGAAATGCCACGCGCAGTGTTGAATTCTGTAGATGTCTGTCGCAGTATGCGGACTAAGAAGGGGAATTTTTGTTTGATACTATGAACTTATTAGTTGAATTCACAGTTTAAGGGCTATATAATAACGTCTAATATGGACTCATATAGAACGGATGTTAAGGATGTTATGATTTTATATTTTTATGATTTTTCATAGTTCATAAATGTATACTTACCACCTATTTTACACAACCAACGCAATGTCGTCTGAGTAGTTTTCAATGGAACTCCTACGAAAGTATAGTTTTTATTATCTTAAGTATATTTTATAAGTTGGTCGACCATTACTCGTTAACTTGTAAAGCTTACTTAGCTGTCATAGTTTCCTTTTAATTTCGTTGTACATGCTACTTCCGTGACTTTTTTACGTTCCCAAGAATAACCATTTACCTAGGGGACCGGACACTTAGCAATAACTAATTGAGGCTCAATATTTTAATATTATGCAAATGGATCCCTATATCGAAATATGACTTTTACAAATCTGCGATATTTTTGAATAAATTATCCAATGATAACCTCACCATGGGATAGACGAGAAAAATAAATCATCGTCACGTAAGTACAGAGCAGATATCCTAAAAAAATATTTTTAGAATTTTATTCTCGCACTTTCTCGACGTGATTAATATGCATACTTATGTCAAATTACAAATGTCTAGTACTAAGAGTCTCTGAGCTAAATCGTGGACAAACAGATGGACGGACAGGGGGATATGACAAAGTTAGCAGGTAAAGCGTCAACAAGGAACCCTTATGGATTTCTTGTTTCCTACGAAACCCTAAAGATGTTATAATTACGTGGATGATGGAAAAAGGATAAGAGCTTCTTGGTCATAACTTTCAAACTCTCCAAAGACCCTTTCAAAAAGTTCCCGGACCACCGCGGCGAATTTAATTACTCTTTTAATATCAATTGCCCGGTAAACTCTTAGTTCGTTTCTATAATAATTGCTGTAATATAATTAGCTACCGCGCTACACCGACCTGCCATCCCGAGCGCAGTGCATTCATCAAATAAAGCATGCTACACACTAGCGGCGGTATTTTAAAATAAAGTTTCATTTATATTCAGATTAGATCTATGTTACCACTCATATGTTATTACACTGCCACGTTTCCTTACATATAGGTATACAAGACTTCACCTAACCTTTAAACGAATACTGAGAAATAATCAATCTTTCTCTACAAGCTATTTATAATTCTACAGTAAGATTATCCACTAAATTCAATTAAATGAATGTTAAATGAAAAATTAAATAACCAATACAGGTTAAAGCTGCTTTACTACGCAATAAAAAATGATGTAGTTATTCTTTGATATGTTTGTTCATATTTGAATTCACATCCTTTTTGAATTCATTCTCTTCGATCTTTTCATTTCATATTGTTAAAAAAAAAACACAAAAAAAAACTAGACTTGATTAAAAATATCCAATTGCAGCTTCTGATTGTGAAGATGTATTCAGTGCTCGTATAACGTAAAGTAACTGAATTAGTTCATTGAGAGCGATTTCTAATGGAGTTATCGTGTACTTTATCTAAGAGCGGTTTCAAAATCTAAACCTACATAACCGGTTATGCTCCACAATAAGGGAGGAAAACGGTTAAATTCACGGTTAATGTTGGACTGCATGGAAACGTCGCCGCAGCTTGTTGGGAAAGTCGCCGATAGAGGGAAATTGCTAATTAAAACGAAGCGGGCGATGTGGCTAAGAGATAAAATAAATTAAAAGTAGTCCACTCGGTCGTAATCGAACCTTTTAAGTGACCATTTAACTGCTATTGAACTATAATAAATAATAGTGTCTAAAATAAAAGGTCAATTTAAAAGTAGTAATGCAATATATTCGTTTTCTTATATTTTAAATGATCATACTAATTGATTTTTTTTTCTGTATTAAAACAACTGAAAAACTGTACTTTACCGAATTTTCCGATTTTGAAAATATAAGTGGTGTAATTGCAATCAAGTACACAATACTATTATACAGATAATAATAATTATTTTTAACCGACTTCAAAATTTAAAAAAGAGGAGGTTCTCAACTCGACTATATCTTTTTTATGCTTGTTACCTCAGAACTTTCGACTAGATGACCCGATTTTGATAATTCTAGGAGCTAAAATATTTATAGAATTCTCCTAAGTAAAATAAAATGAAAAATATTAGGCTACATAAAAGTCAATCAAATTATTACGATAATATAATGTAGTTACAATTATTGTTATTTTTGGAGTCGGTGTCTATTGCTAGGTGGTATATTATAGTGTTTCCTTGGCTGACACCGAATCAAAAAATAACAATAATTATGACTACATTATATTATCGTAATAATTTGATTGACTTTTTAGTAGTCTAATATTTTTCATTTCATTTTACATGGAAGAATTCTAAAGAATATATTGATCATTGTTTATTATTCATGTATGTGTTGAGGTAAATTTGAAGTGGATAGTTACCTACCATTTTTTTACTTTTTAGTGCATATTAATTTGTTTTGGAATAGGTTTCGTTTTGAAGTCGGTTTTTTTTTTGTTAAAATTTTTTAAGGCTGATAACTTGAAACTGATATTTTTATATCGTTTTGATGGTCATGTACAAAGTGTACATGACCATGATTGTATCTATAAGGTTACCCATTAAATTGAGTCATTTGTATAAGCTCTTGTATAAGTTGGCGTGTGCTCACCGAATTTTAAGTATCAATTTTAAAGTATTCTAATGTTTTATTTAAGTACCGAAATAATTTATTGTTTACAAATTCAATATTTTCTCCATCGTTTTTGACATCACATATTCATGAACTGTTTAATTATTTTTTAATATTTTTTTTTTGTGAAAGTATAACAGAATAATTTAAATATGAACTGATGTACAATTTTTCTTGATTACACGTATTAGCTTGGTTATCGCATCTACAAAATGACGTCTATTATTTCTTTCACCGTTGCGAGAAATTGCAAAAAAATCTTTGAAGAGGGAAAACCGAATCGTTTATAACCTCTGGCGAGTGGTCGCGAGCGATTTATGCTCTAGTTTCTGCTTCGGGTCCGTAAATCATTCGCACATCGCGGCGCACGGACCTCGCTACGTGTACAAGTATACATTTCGCCGAGGGCGACTGTTGCGTAGTGTATCGATACCTTAATTTATTTTTCTGTTTGAAATAATAACGTGAAATAGAAAAAACTTTAAGTTATATTTGTTTTAATATGTACTTATATAGCAAAAATTCATGCATTTGCGATTCAAGTAGGCATCGGAATTTTCCTTCAAATGAAACGCATTTTTCTACTGTAATATTTAAGATTTTAAAAAAGTAACTACGGAGGACCAAAAGCGACAAGCATAACTCTCAGGATAACGAATATAGCTTATAGAATAACGAAAATAGCTCATAGAACGACGAACATAGTTCATAGAATGAAGAGTGTAGCGGTCACAGAATGACGGACAAAGCTCACAGAATGACGGATATGGCTCACATAATGACATACACAGCTCATATGATGACGGACATGACTCACAGAATCGGCAAATGTAAATAACAGATGAAGAAGAAAGGTTTTAGAGTGGCGACCGCGAATCGGACGTAGTAGCTTATTACTAGGTGGATCAACGACTTGGGAAAGATAACAAAACACCATTGGTCACAGGTGGTCCAGGGTCGTACGTCATGAATAATCAACATACATCATGGGAAATACAGCAGTGGATGTTCAATGGGTGAAACTAATTTTGGGACAATAATAAAAATAATTAGTAATAAGGTCAAGGATTGCGCCGTACTTGGCGTTTATAATAAGTGTAAATGAAGGCATGTTCCTCGATTTGGTGAAAGAAAGTAAAGTAATTCAATTATTTAAAGGCCTACGGCCTTACTTTACGGAATTACTTTGCTACATCAAATCTCAACAACTTTAGGCTTATATCTATACTACCAACACCTAGTAAAATTTTAAAAAAATCGATCCTTTAGTTGTTAATACATTTTTCTACTAATATCTAATGAATAGTTAGGTTTTACTCGGGGTTGCTCAACAGTCGATGCTGGCTTTGCGCTTGTACAAAATATTTTTAGAGCCTCTAAGGATTTGCGAGATACAATTGGCGTATTTTACTATCTCTCCTAGGCAATCGATTGTATATATATCGATCATGAAACTCGGATCGGGAAACTACGTCACTATGGAGTAACAGGCAGAGCACTCAACCTTCTGAAATCGTATTTGAGTAACTTCGGAGGATTGATGTCAATGGCATGAAATCATCTGGATCTGTAGTCCACAGGAGTGTATCATGGGGATTAATTCTTGGTCCCTTTCTCTTTTTATTCTACATAAATGACTTGCCTAGCCTTGTTAAGGATGTTCGTCAGATAGTACTGTTTGCAGACCATACTTCTTTGTTATTCAAAGCTAAAAGCCCGCTTGTAACGATGCAAACAATGCTATATCTAGATAGAGAAATGGTTTACTGCAAATAACTTACTTCTCAATGAAATTAATACAAAATGTATAAAATTCTCACTTTCAAATGTTCCGGAGAAGGTTCCGGAAATATTTCAGGACGTAACAAAGTATTGAAGTTAGTTAATACTACCGTATTCCTGGGTATTACTTTAGATAATAGGCCTTATCGGCGTCCTCATATTAATAAGTTGGCGAAAAAGCTCAGCTCTGCCGCCTGTACAGTCAAAAAATACAAAATTTATCAGACATTGTAACTGCTAGATTAGTTTATTTTGGCTGTTTCCGTAGCCTGATATCGTATAGCATTTTACCCTGGGGACACGCCACGGATATTCATAGAATTTTCATGCAGCAAAAGTGGGCTGTTTGAGCGATTTACAAGCTCGGACCTCGTGTATCTCTTAAAAGGAAATTGGAATTTTAACTCTGGCATCCCAGTTCATATATGAAAATTTATTGCATGCTAAAAAAAATCGAAACATTTAAAGAATTGGTGATCCACATAAACTCAGTACAAGAAATAAAAATAAACTGTGTTTACATTTTAGTCGACGGTCCAAAGCGACAAATTCATTTAGGGGGCTCTCTGTGCGTATTTAATACGATCCCTATGGATACAAAAAAATTACCCTTACGTAAATTTAAGAGCATTATTAAACATTCGCAAAAAAGGGTATTATACAATTTCCGAATATTTAGATGACAAATATTCATGGGTGTAAGCGCCTCCACTTCTTACCGGGGTGTTTCGTTCATTGATAATGATCGTGTTTGTTTTGAAATTCAAAACATCATGAAATTATAAAAGAGGTACCCTCAAGTTTCTTGGTCGTTTTTCTTGAGGGAAAAGTGCCTTTCGATCGAGTGGTAAGTGTAAATTCACAAAAAATTATGAACGTGTTTCAAATGTTATTTTATAACCTATGCAGTTTCCTAAACATTAACAACAAATGCAAATTTTGTATTTAAATTTTCATTTGTTCTTGATGTTTAGAAAAATGTTTTCATCTCTTTATTAAAGTTCTAATTTCAATTTTCACACAATAGTAGATGGGTGTATTAATCGACCCAAGTAAATACGCAAGTTTGTGTTACTGAGCCGCGGCTTTCGAGTGCGGCTCACAATAGGCCATAAATTAGCGAGAGGGGGGCCACATCTGGCTACGCTGAAATTGATAATCCTCGTCCGATATCGCCCGCCAGGGGGCGCGGCGCCGCCGATTTAATTAAACAGCGTGCTAAGTGCGCCTACCTCCATCGCTGACGCTGCACTCGCTGTGGTAGTAGTACTCATAGCGAAGAAAGTTACTTAAAACTTGAATCCTAACTGAACTACCACTTGTGATTTTCTGTGGTTGGAAATATGGAATATCATAAATAAAATGTTATTTATATTATTTGAAAGCTTCAACATTCATTTGCCTATCCTTGTGCCCACAGCAATGGCTTAGTTATAGATATTTGTTGTTATCGATGATTTGAAACATGTAAAAAATGTATACATTTTTACATATATACACAAAGTAGAGAAAAAAATATATCTTTTTATTACACATTTGATGTGCACTTAGGGATGTCCTTGATTCTCGATTATTTTCGCTTGCATTATAAACCTTAGGTTCTTTTATAAAATGTTAATAAGTAATCTAAACGAATAAAAATGTATAACCATCAAACTATAAAATTTCAGATTAATAATACAATGATCAATTAATATGTGCAAATCTATTGATTATGAAATAAGTTATAACCTCAGAGAAGAATAAAAAATTAAAATTTATTTACAATTTATGACTCACTAATTTCGTAATATAAAGCGCCTGATAGTATTTACTTTTTATGCATGTTTGAAAATAAGTGGAAATTATTTAGTTTAAAATATTTCTTTCGCTTATGTTAATTGTTGCCTTACTATATACATATAAAACGGAAAATTGTTTTATTTGCTTTAATCAAAAGAAATCTAAGAGAGAGATAGACAAACAATTTCTACATCAGTGCACCATCACAGACCAAACACCAGTCTTTCATTAAGGCGATACCGCGATGAGAAGAGGGGGATGACTCCGCGCGTTCACATGACCAGTGACGGACACCCGACCGATGAGTGAACGAGTCAGATTATTACTACTAGCGCATATGAAAAACGATAAAGCAATAGAGCGCGCAGCTTCCAAATAAAAGACGTAAGCGCCAAACCACATAAAATTCGTTAATAAAAAAAAACTGTTTTACCAGTTTGTTAAAAATTGTTAGTACCATTATCCTGAAAAAGAAGTACAGTGTAAACTCTATATAACGACACTGAAGGGACTGTGCATTTTATAGCGTTATAAAAGAGTTGTCGTTAAATGGAGAGAAAAATCAGAAAAAGTAAAAAGTTTATTTCAGACTAGTGTTAGTAATACCCGTTTCTATTGCACGTATCAGTAAAACTTTTCGTCAATACAGAGTGATTTTCTTTACTAGCCATGTGTACAGTTTGAAAGTTTGTGAGTAACTAGGATATGATAACGTAGAGAGATATTCCATGACTCCTACTTACAAATGTATTAGTCATGGTCAACAACAGTCTACGTGCAAGTAATCCCAATTTGTAAACAAAAGAACGAATTTTACAAAGTTCCGTATGCATGATGCCGACAGTCGAGTTTATTGCAGGCTAGGGTAATAAAGCGACAAAAGAACGTACACAGCTGCGCAGTTTTTACTAATTTTGGCAACTTAAAAGGTACTTTTTTTACTCAATTGTTGGCCTTATTGAAAGTGGGTGTAATGCTATGTAGAGTGTATCAGTGTATGGAAGACAAGCTAAACCAACTAAAGCCAATTGATTTCGACGCTTTAGGGAGTTTGTCGTTAAATCGAGGGACGTTACATGGAGTTTACACGTATGTATTGAAAAAATATATATATATATACTGAAAATTAAACTTTTAACTCTCATGCATTTAATGAGAACGAAGAAAAAACAAAACTTTCTTTTTATCACTGTAGCACCTTAAATCTTTTTTCAATCTGTTAGTGAGGTACTGAACTTAACATTTTTTATGGTTTTGCTTAAATTCCACGACAATTGCTATGTAATAATTTAAAGCAATTCCGTTAACACTTCATTCTAAAATGAGATCAAACAAAAATGGAATTCAAAGACACACCTATAATTTAATTTTATATTATTGATGTCTTTTATATTGTATTTGATTTTAAGCATTGCAAACTGACAAGCTTGCATTAAGCCGCGTAATTGTAGTGAAAAGTTAAAGAGAATCTTGGTAAATACAGGCTACAGTACCCTATAACGTGCGTGTCCATCACGCGATATCACAGTATCTATTAACTCAAAACCTTGCAGGTACGTTGCTAACTCACAAGTGTTCGATAGTATAAAGGTTATGTAGATTTTATATGTCAATTTGATATGTAAATGTCCGCTAATGTATCCGAACTCGAACTCATGTAATTAAAATAATCTCGCGATAGTCCCAATTTTAAGGTTCTTATAAAATGCAAACATTAAATAAATTATTTGTTAATAGAGACGCCGTCGAAATTGGCAATTGAAACACGAAATATTTTTTTAACGTCGATCAATTCAATGAATCACCCGTCGAAACGTACATTAATTTTTTTAAATAATTCGGCGGCCAGTTCAAGCGGTCATTAGCAAGTTTCAATACGGTGACAATTTAATAGCCCGATTTGCATAGTCGTCTGGATCTTCAGATATGCACAGACAGTCATCTCAGGAGATCATCTACTTATCAATGTGATGATGCTGTGAGAAAATTAGTTTTAATGTTTTTCGTTTATATCTAATTATATTTATTGGAAAATAAGTAAACCAGTTTTTATAGGTTCTGCTTGTTGTGTGTGTGTAATGTAACTGCGCCGTAGAAAACCTCATCTGGTCTAGGGAAAATCCGCAATCGTACATTTCTATTATAATTTTTTTTGTTAACGATAACGCAACAAACCTATATGAAATTCACTAAGCGAAATCACATATGAATAAAAACGAAGTTTCGTTTATGACACAAGACAATTTATTATTAGATCGATTTATTGTATTACGAGGTACCGATTTGTTACGATTCTTAAATTTTAATAAAAGAATTGTTAAATTTTTGAACAAAACGATATGTATTAAACGGTTTAATATTAATTCGATTTTTGTGTATTGTTTTTACCGTAGCAAAGTGTGAAAATATAACACATTCTCATATGTAAATATTGAGGTGAATACGAAAAGAAAATATTTTTTAAAATTCGACTGATACATCCCCAGGGATACATGAACTCTATTCACAAACGCAGACCGAGAAATGGATCTAGTATAAAAATTAATACTTTTCCAAAAAAAATAGATATCAAAAAGCGATGTTCTACGAATGTTGCGTGCAAGAATCCTAAAAAGTTATTTAAGTTTCAGCTCACTGGAAGTTGTAGGTGTTATAAACCATCACATTATATTGTAAAATTATTTTGGAGCTTCTATTTGATTTTAAGCGTGACGCGATTACTTAGAGCTTTCTAACTCGTTCAGGCGGGCACGTCGGCCAGCTTAAAAGTATAATTTAGGCAGTACTGAAATAATCAAATCGATCGTGGCAGTTAAACGTACCCAGTGATAAAAAAAAAGGATTAGTACGATAATTTAATTTCCCTTGACGGTTAATTAAGTAAACGTCAGGCGTAATTACTACACGAGCGGCGAGATGATTGAAGAGCCAGCATAATTTCTGAATTGTTTGGTTAGATAAATGCATTGCCATATTTTCATGTCCATAGAAGTGCTTATAGTGTGTTATTACTTTGTTAAATAGCACCTATTTTTTAATAACTACAGAAATAATAATAATAATTCTTATTCCTAGGATATATATTACAGTATATGCAACTCCATCGTTTTATTTATTATATTGTAATTTTGAATTTATATAATTTAATTATGCATTTATGCAAGGTTTTAGAAAAATGTTGGTCAACGATAAAAAAGACTCAAATTTTTTTTCAAAATTAACTAAAAAAAAATCGTGATTAAAAAGTTCATATATCATTTTCCGTATAACCCTCTGTCTATTTTAACTAGGTGACAATGTTAAATAAGCACCATGCACATTATTTAACAGGTCCATAATATTTTTGTAGGTATATATTTGTGGAACTGTTACATAGTTTGATCTAACGACCGTTCACTGTTCACCGTCCACTGTTCCATTTTGCTGCTCACCTCGATGTCGCGCACATAATTCCCACAAGGATGTAAATCATCTTTTAGGTATGAAGATATGGACATTAGATATATTTTATTATTTGCCAGTTTATTGAATCTAATTTCAAATTCGGTTGTAAGTTGATGATCTTGAAATTTACTCTTTTTTTCTACTTTCTAAGAAAAGCGATAATTCATGTGTTCCTTACTAATAATGTATTATAGTAATGTGTTGAATTCTTTTTGATATTATTTATGTCATAGAGCATGTCAAATACTCTTAATCAATTGGTAATACTTGTCTATACATAGAAATTGATTAAACCGCAATGAAAATATAATCCTTTTTATTTCACAAGCGTATCTAAAAGCGTTCGCCACCTTCATGCGAACTTTATCGTATACTTGTGTAAAGAGACATACTTTTTCACGATTTTTCAGACTGAAAATTTGCAGGATTTGCGTTTTTTGGCGCACACCGCGTTCTCGTGCCGCCGGGCACAGGTGACGTAGCGTCGACGTCCGGAACGAATTCAGGTTAACGATCTTTAGGAAATTATCGTTTGCGCGGAGGTCGTTCGCGGAACGCACTCCTGCTGTGGCGCGCGCATGCGCTAAAACGCGTATTGCTCGCTTTATTTGTTTCTTTCTTGTTGTAATGTTGTCGATGTCGAAGTGTGGTATTTGATTTATTTATTTTAATATTAATAAGTAATCATAAGCTTATATCGTTTCGATATTCATTTAGAAATTGTCATTATACATCCCGATGGAAAAGCCAAAAATTACCGATTTTCGGCTTTGGGCAAAAGAACTCCGTCCTTAAAAGCCGTTGAAATTAAAGGGCACATTCGTTCAATCAATTACTGAAATAAGCAGGAAGTATTTTTGTGTACTATAAATAAGACTGCGATCTTTTCATTAGTTTGAGTATGTATTTTCAAAAACTGACACTACTTTTTTTGTGAAATGTAAAAATACATCTAAACGCAACGGTAGATTTTTAAAACATAACCTGCATATCTGTATATTCCTCTGGTTTATGAATAATGTTGGATAAAAAGAATATTTTTTTCGAAGAAAAAAACTATACTTCGACGCTTACCTCGACGCCTTAAAGGATTTCTGTACGAATAATGCTAAGTGCTGTGGAACACGGGCTGAGTACAGGCGCGAGGAAAGGAAATAAACTACCTGCTTCTTATAAAAACTTGAATTTCCATGTTCGCGCGTGAAGCGGTAAGCATTTCATTTATGCTCGGGGGCCCCTTGAAGATTCTGTGATGTGACGGCGAATCGAATGGTAAACCGTAAAATCGACAATAACTCCTACCAACGTAAGGGTAGTTTTTTTGGCGTCCTACAATCAGCACGATTATTACAACAGGCCGTGCACGTTTTGCTGTTAGCGAACTGGGCGTATGATATCGACAAATATACCTCAAGGATATATGGGCGTCCTATATATGGCCTATATATATGGATATATGGGCGTCCTATATATGTCCTATATATATGGATATACGGGCGTCCAGAGCCGAAAAATGCGTCAAAAAATTTTTAATATACCGAGCATGTTACGCCGACTGGAAGAAACTGACCGGTAGTCTTGCGCGGATATCTTTTCTTCGATCCATATAAAAGAAAAAGTCACCTTTATTAGCTTTCATATTGAGTTTTTGTTTTTAATAAAAAAAAAATAAAGACAAACATCAAGAGCTCGTCCTATGAAAGTACCTTTATTTTTTATCGAACCAGTTTTTATTCGACCGACCGCTTCGATATATCTTGAAGAATTTAATATTCTATGTCGGTCTTCAGGAAAAAAAAAACAACTTATACCTCTTATAAATAAAATAAAAATATGTATTACTAGTCTTTTTTATTTGTGTTTCACTCCGTTTTAGAATTGTGATTCATTCTATTTTCTAATAAATAGTTGTAAAAACTCGAGATAGATATACGCAAATAGCGGTTGTATAACATCATGCTTATAAAATTAAGCTTAAGTAACATACACAATCTTTAAATACTAAAGCTTTCAAAGAACGAAAAATTGCAGTATATATTACAAGGACTACGAAAACCTTTTCCTTTGGAATTGTAACCTTTTACCTGCACATATAAAAGTTAAACGATTTTTCTTTGTCTGACCATTAGTTAAAAACTACTGAACAGTTTTGACCATTCGACGCTAAATCGTTTGCAATATTTTCCTACAAAATTACTATGCAATGCGGTTAATGTGATAAAAAGCTATTTACATGAGATCAAGTAATATTTTGTGCTAAATTTTAGTTTAAAAGCGTTTTAGTTTTAGTTTTTCCTGTAATCCGTTTAAGGAAGCTCTGTACTGATCACGAAAGTGCTCAAATTATTAACAGATTCAAATTCTTCCACTTTATTGGAAATAGTCTGAATACGATGGTGTCCAGTCTTATGAATTCCATAGTACATGGATAATACAAAACGTGTCCTATAAAAATTTAAATCCCATCTCGCAAATAATTTACCCATTTTATTAAGATGTCAAAGCATTGTGATTATTTTATTATTATTTTGCGTTCGTATGTGGTTACGTACATACAATAAACAGTAAGGAGCTTCTTAATATGGTCGGCTTTTGTTGGCACATTTAAATACTCTGTGCGTTATATTAAAGTCGTTCGGCTTACATTGTTGCTTTACTTTTTGAAAGTGTATAACGAATAGTCTCGTTTATATTTCTACAAACAATATTTTCATTATTGAGAATTATCGGGGTAATGTGATTCTGCTTTTAAATTTTCTACAAAAAATGACTTATTTAGTGTCGGAATGGCATTGGTTTTACACTTATTCTTCTCGAGCACAATTTATCATCCTATGAAAGTCATATGCTGATCAAATTGGTAATTGGTCTCTTCTTTGTCGGCGGATGACCAATTAAATACGGTCGCCGTGTTACGCACGCTAATTAGTCCGTGGTCACTAATTGAGTACATAAGTTACGCGTTGCGGAGATATGATTGTCGGCTGTCGATGCCGTGATATCTCGCAATCGAGCCGGCCTTATTTGTTAGGGAAAGTGCGCCCGCGCAGGCCGGCCGGGCTGTCATACCGTCCCCATTGCTGAACGGCTGAGGTCATATAAGATGTTGAAGTCGATACGCTTTTACATTTTAACATTAAGGTTTGAGTTTGGAAAATATTAATTTTTGACGACAACGTCTTAAATTAGGTTGCGGCTGGGAGTCACTTTGAAAAGTGTAACGCTCGGTAACGTAACGATGAGTCACCGAACGAGAGGCGCCGAATGCCTTGCGTCTCTCTCCCACTCAACTATGATCGGTCTGCGCGCAGCACTAGAGAATTAGTGCATAGCTTGCAAATGTATTGCAAGTTATTGTATGTATATTTGTATATAAATACGTATGTATGTAAAGGTAAAAATAAAATTTTGTTAATATGAAATTCAGTGCGAGATTCTTTGTATAAATTAATGTTTTAAATATAATTTTTGTATAAATAAATGTTTTAAATTGTTACTATTATTTCATCCTTCTTCCTACTATACGAATGAATATTCACATTAAAATGATTTTACCATTCAAAGTCGTTGTCACGTAAAACTTTCGCCCGTATACCGACTTTACAGGCAACCAAATTTTTTTATTTCATTACACTTTACCGTCTGGAGTTTTACCTAAGCCTCGGTCATTGAAAAATATATAAATCAGATTTTTTCAAATGCCCCACTAAAAAAATCACCAAGTTCAATTCGCAATATAAAAACCTTCAAATACATTGTGCATCTATTGCCTTAATTGTGGATACTTGAGTAACTATATTCTAAGAAGTGTTCGGAATAATTTCTAAAATAAAAATTTATTTGTATGCTGTATTTTGTAATCTGAGGTGTATGCGTTTCTTATATTGATAATCATTTCACACTTAATATTCTATATAATTTGCAGCACTAATTTTATTACTAAAATGAAAGGATATAAGTTACATACAAATTTTGTAGTTGATAACCTACCTATTAATAGTTATTATAATTATTTTTCGAAATGCATAGCTTTAGGTACTTACAATATCGTCATGTATCGAATATTAAAACTGCTTAATGTGTAATTAATTCCTATATTCGCTGACGCTACCTAGTTTTCGCAATATTTCGAGATCCCGTAAAATACCTATTGACATTTAGATGTTACGTTACATTGTGTTTTGTTATTTTCTGTTAAAATAAAGGGATGAATAAGTAACTTTGTCTATATTTAAATGCCATTTAAAATGAAATATATGAATGGAAGGATTTGATGCGTAAAGTATAATGTATGTTTCCGGCCTCAAACTAATAAAAGGATCAAGATTTAGGACAGAATATGAAATATGCTGAAAAAGCTAAAAGTAATGATCCAATTTACTAGGGAATATTATTTGTGAACTTTCAGGGACATTAACACGTACAAAATATGTTTGTAAGATAAAACACTAAATTGTGCTTCATCGGTATTCTGCTGTAAAGTCCTTGGTTGTTGCGCTTTATTTTGGGTTAAGTTAAATGATACACCTGTCCTCACTAATATTAAATGATAATTTTAATGTAATCTAAAGGGAATGTAGGAACATGTGGCTGCTTTCATATGTACAAGCATAAAAAACAACAAAAGTGCAAATTTTACTAAACAGTTCTTGTCATTATTTTTGTAGTGCTACCACAACTACTGTCTCCATTTAAATAACAGTTTATATTACAGCGAACATAAAAGCGAATTGGGTACAATCTCTAATAAAACATTTCACATTTCTGCCACCGTTTGCAGAAATGCCGAAGTTAATAGAAATGCAATAATTAAAAATAATTGTATTTTTTTATGATCGATATATGCGAGGGGCGTTCAATAAAAAGCGAGAATAAGTATGTTATCGGTAACTTTTATTAAATGTTATTTTATTTTTCGACATGGTCACCTCTTAGCATAATACACTTGACATATCTTTTTTCTGAGCTTAGAATTCCTTTCTTAAAAATCTCTTCACATTGAGCGTCTAAAAATTCCTGCACTGCAGTGACTACTACTTCTTCGCCTTTGAATCTCTGTCTTGCATATATTCCTTCAATCTTGGAAATAGATAGAAATCGCTACGGACAAGGTCGGGTGAATATGAAAGATGTTCAAGTATTTCGAAGCCAGCATCTCGGAGGCATTATCTTGATGGAACAAAACAATTTTTGCTAGTTTGCCTCGCCGTTTCTTTCGAATTTCGTTAAGCATTTTTTCATTTGTTCGGCATACAAAGAGCTCGTAACAGTAGCTCCACGATCGTGATATTCTATCATGACCTTCCCTTTACTATCCCAAAAAATAGAACGCATAATTTTTCGGACAGAACGACTCACTTAAATTTTTTAGGGATTGGAGATGATGGTCTTTTCAAAATTATAGACTAGTTTTATTTATGGATCATAATGGTGAAGCTACGTTTCATCCATGCTTTGTAAATAAAGCCAAAGCACTATCAGGATCTTGTTGTACCAGTTTCAAAGAAGCTCGACAAATGGTCAGCCTGGTTTGTTTCTGTGCATTGATAAGCATTCTGGGTACCGAGCCCGCGGACACTTTTTTCATTCCCCAATAGTTGTATAAAATGCTATACACATTACCAGTCGAAGTCTTTGTTTTTACGGCTACAAAACGTACCGTGACACGATGTTCTGTTAAAATACTTTTTCGATTTTTTTTACCATCTTTCAGTGTTGTAATTGTAATGAAATTTTTCAAGCACAGATACTTAAAACTGCGCGTATTTAATTTTTTTCCATTTTTAAATTAAAAAAAAATAATAGATATTTATATTATTTCCTTTTCTAAATTTAATCAATATTCCAGCTTTACCAGCCAGTATTGACTTTTTTTAGGTTCCGGAAAGTTTGTACCTCATTTTCGATATAAATATCCCGACAATTCTTTAACTATGAAAAACACTGATTTTTGCAATATCGAAATGTACAAGAAGCTATCGTGATACAAACACAACTCTTCGCTTTGTGGCCTCCAACTAGCGCCACTTGTATCAATTTAACGAACTACAGTGGGCCCTCTCATACGTTTTATATGCTACCTCTATGGCAAGTGTCTCGATGCTCTATACATCTTAATATATACTTTATACACATTGCTTATTATAGTTAACAGAGATTTTCTTCTTTTCTTTCACGATCCTTTTCCGTTTAAAGCAAATGATGATCAATAACATTCCAGTGTGGATGCTTAGTGGTTTGTCTCTAATATCGTACTGGATGGCCGACGAGCACTGGGTCAGCACGACGGTTACGGTTAGTAATGTATCCACATCCGTCCTCTTAGTACAGCATCGTCGCTATGAACCACTACACGAGTAAGGTGTACATAGATAAGCAGCAAAATACGATATCTTCGTCACATCTATTCGGAAAAATATATTAAAATTTGCGTTTTAATGTCTTATACGTCGAGTTCAAATACTGAAAATCGGAAAGAGGTGCTGTTATTATACCCCCTTCGTCAAATTCATCAAGAAAAACAATTTCGTTTAGGCGATAGCATGAAAATTATTGACATTTTAATAAATATTTCGCATGCGCTACACTCGAAATATTGTTTTATAAATCGCTTCAAAACGACTCCTTGATACGGCACCGTAAAGTTCACGATATGTAGGGTAATTTTACGTAGGTACACCTTCGTCGAAGAAAATTTCTTTTAAAACAGCATTTAAACCTAAAACATGACAAAAGCACAGAGAGACTTTGGAAACTTTAGTAATCGATTCACTTCGAAATTCAAATATCTTCGACGAATCAGACGATGTGCATAATTTTGAAAATACGCTTGTGCTTCCGTATGGTTCATGAGGCGAAATAAGTTATAAATTTAACAACAAAACTTTTATATGGCAACTATATGTATATATATATATATATATATATATATATATGTATATATATATGTGTGTGTGTGTGTGTGTGTGTGTGTGTGTGTGTGTGTGTGTGTGTCGTAAGTGTATGTATGTCAGAGAGACCACCTCGAAGAGGATTCAGGTAAAGTTAAGCATGCATCGGCGAACCTTTGCTGTGTTGTTTATTTAATTCTTTGAAAATAACGCGGCTCGGGTGGCGCGGCCGATCGTCGGTAAGTGTTTAATTTCAAACATAAAAGCCGTAAATAAGAACGTTTCCTTAACAATGCGACACCCGAACGAACGAATCAGTTATCATTCTTAGAATAATTAGATGTGTAGTTGATAATATTATCTTTGAAGGTTTGTGTATTATTTAAGACATTGCCTATAATTTAATTGAAAGCTATTTAAGCATTTCTTTTCAACTCGACGTTCATGGAACTTTTTCATAGTGGTATAATACAATAACGTAGAAGCAACGTCTCTACGTTCTAATTCTAAACTACAACTCTGATACAATGCGACCTTTAGAAACGTAAGATACAGTTGATTGGACTCTATTATCGGGAATATGTAGGATTTTGCTATTTTTATATATTAATTATTATTTATGGACCGTGTGATCTATCACATAAAATCTCATACCCCTGACGATATGTCCAATCAACTGGTGATTGGAGTTCATCGTCAGGAGTATACGTTTATGTATTATTTGCTTAAAGAATGTGTATAATCTATGAAAAAGTAAAGCTACGTTGTAAGAATAATACATACCGTTTAGATCTCAGAATTATATTTCTGTTTTATTTTTTTTCTATTGCTTATCAATGGAAAAATTGCTTGGCATTTAACACGAATCACGGTTAAATGTAGAGTTTTAATTTTTAAGAAAAAAATCGGAGGAAAGTGAAACAGAATCTAAAGCAAAACAGAAAGACAGAGTAGACTTTTAATCTCAGTTCTCGACGCAAAGACAGTTTATATGATAGAATGAAAGACGTATTTCAAAAATAGAGAGTCACATTCAAAGACGGTTTTTCCAGGAGAAGTAAAATTGTAGCTATCCCGTCCCGCGCCCGGTTCATCTCCAGACAATTCATGGAAGTCCGCTCCCGTGCGCGCCGCCGCGCCGGGCTCGTCCGCCGCCCCCGCGCGCCGAGGGCCGCACAAATTTGTTTACACGGGTCCCAATTTGATACAAGCTGTTTTGATGCGAGAGACGAAGATGTGTAAATAACGATTTTCCCGCTCCGTGCGCGGCGGGCGGCCGGCCGAGATTCCGGCATCGATCGGGGGACGCACGGCGAAATCCTACACGTATGCTTTGTTCATGCGGATATCGATGCGATCGGAGCGCTTGTGGATTCGTTTTATCGTAAAGCATGATTGAGCAATGATGATTTCGTCTTTTATTTTGTTCGATGCCGTCTCTATATTTACTTGACTTGAATAGGATAAATATTGAATATCGTAACAGTACTGTATCGTATGGGTTTTTGTGAAAAATTCCAAATATCTGTGACGATCAAAAAAAAATCTACTTATCGATGGTCTAGAGAGGTATTAAAGAAAAAAAAAAAAAAAATTTGGTTGCCTGTAAAGTCGGTATACGGGTTTACGTGACAACGACTTTGAATGGTAAAATCATTTTAATGTGAATATTCGTATAGTAGGAAGAAGGATGAAATAATAGTAACAATTTAAAACATTTATTTATACAAAGAATTATATTTAAAACATTAATTTATACAAAGAATCTCGCACTGAATTTCATATTAACAAAATTTTATTTTACCTTTACACATACATACGTATTTATATACAAATATACATACAATAACTTGCACATTTGCAAGCTATGCACTATTCTCTGCGCGCGGCAGACCGATCATAGTTGAGAGAGAGACGCAAGGCGGGCCTCTCTCGTTCGGTGACTCATCGTTACGTTACCGAGCGTTACACTTTTTCATAAGTGACTCCCAGCCGCAACCTAATTTAAGACGTTGTCACGTCAATAATGCGTCTTCCGAAGAAACAGACCTGACTCCATAAAATCATGCATTAAATTAAAAACACACACTCGCCGGCCGGCCGACGGACGGGCCGAGAGGGGAGCAGTCGATTTATTTATGTATCCGTCGCTTCCTGATTCAATTATTGTAATCGCGTGTCGGCAGCGGCCGTCGCCGTGGACCGTGCGCCCGCGTCGGCCGCTTTGCGCCGACTCGGATGTCGTCGGTCGCGTGTACGCATTACAAGAATGTTTCCGTAATGATTATATTTTAACGTAAATATGTGTTTTTACTATGAGAGTAGTCCGGATATTATTAAAATTTAAACACTTCTACTTGAAATCCTAAACTGTAACTAATA
This sequence comes from Eumeta japonica, assembly GCA_005406025.1. Lineage (NCBI taxonomy): Eukaryota > Metazoa > Arthropoda > Insecta > Lepidoptera > Psychidae > Eumeta > Eumeta japonica. Next base: position 23,730 of record BGZK01001123.1, on the reverse strand, counting down.
CATTACTTATATTTTAAGATTTCAAGCCAGCTTAATATACCATTTAGCTAACATTCAAATATATATTTGTGCCCAAATATATGGTAGGCAAACATTGTATTAAAATCTACATGCGTGCCCAAATGGACCTGTGATTAGATTATTATTATGAACAATAGAAAATAAAACTACGGACAGATATTTAGACGACTTTAGAAACTCGCAAAATAGACGCTTTAAGGGAAAACACACTTAAGAACCTTAACAGATTTTTAAATACCTCTCCAATGTCACCCCGCTCAATGGAATGCGTAAAAAAAATATTTCCCAATTATGCATTATTGAAAACCATCTCTTAATTTTTGCGTATTTTCTTTACATTTATGGCGATTCACATAAAACATCAATCTGTACGATTTCATCTGAATTTGATAACAAGTCTGTAAAAAATTACAGTCATGAAGCTGTGACATACGAAAGCACTGAATTATTAGGATCGCTCTTTGCCTTTGACTGCGAAATCTTAAAATCGGAATCGGATCTCGCAGTTCGCTAGTGTACCACTGATTTAATTTTTGCACGTAAGATAAACTTGTAAATGCATGTAGGTAGACTTTACGCGCGATAAGTAAAAAAAAAGTATTTTGTTTACCGTTGTGGCCTATATTACGGCATTAAAAATTAAAAAGTAATAAGCTTTGTTTAAAATTTAATAATACAGGGATCGGGAAATAGAGATTGTTCGAAATAGAAATAAAAAAGAAATTAACTCTATGTCCATCCGGGCCGAGCCGTGTACGTAGCTAGTTATTTATAACATAGTATCAATAAACCTATTAGGAGTGTATATATAGTATTTTTGATGACTGGCCACTTTCAATTTGAATATTTCTGGTTTGGTGGCGAATCGACATTCAAATTATAAATGCGGAAACAGCGTTGACGGACTGTTAATAATTTGTTTAGACCGCTTCCTGGAGATTATTAAATTATATCTTTCGACAGTTACCGAATTTCGATTGAATCTACACATGATAAAAACGTTCATTCCACTATCGACTTAATTGTATTAAATAACACGAAAAATAAAGTTTAATATCATGTTTTGAATTCTTTATTTTTTGAGTTAGATATTATATTAAAAATCATTCCCGTTTTATATCTCAAAAGCGATCGTTGCGAAATTACAGTTATAGAAACTTCAAAAAGTACGTCTCTATGGCTAGGCCAACGATTTATTTATTAACGTGTTCTAACTTTCAGTCTTCTATCAAAAAGCGTTCCATTCTATGTGTATCACTTAATACGTTTAATCCGCTATGTCTCAATTAATCCTTTCAAAAAATTAAACACTTTCACTTTTCCATTGCAAATTTATCTATCCTTTTTTTTTTAATCTACAACATTGCTCTTTTAGCATAAATAACTTTATAGGAATCACCGACGTCCAACACCGGTCTATCGACGATGGATTCTATGAGAATTATTTTCGTTTCAAGTCGCTAGCAGCGACCCGTTCACTGACGGATGCAATCATTCTAACGAAGTGTGAAGCGGAGCTACGAGATTTATGTTCATGAGTTTTCGAATATAAAATAAAAAAAAAAAAGGAACCAACGACTTTATTGCCGACCATATTTCAAAGTTTTATGTCACTGCACTGACATTCGGTAAGAATATCACGGAAGAAATTTTATTGGTAACCTCATAGTGGTACCATGAAATTAGGATTAAGTAATTCTTTGTTTCCAGTGTTTTAGAATAAAAGCTATTTAAAATTACTCATATTTATAGAAAAAATAACTTAGTAGTGTTCGTTTACATTTTACTATATAAATGTGAAATAATATTGCGATAGTAATTTTTTTTCGTTACGTGCTGTTTTTGCTATAACAATTCTACGGCTAAATAGTTAATAGTTCTTTTATTGCTGTCGATCGTAAGAGAAATTAAATGAGAGAGAAATAAAAACAATTGACACCTTTCCAATCAGTAGCAATAAGCCATGTCTGTAATCGTTTTTCTCCATTTTATAGTAGCAATGGTCTAGTTTCGCTTCGACATTTTAGCTGGCGTGGCCATAACTTAAATAGAGTATTACAAATTTCGATTTAAATGGGAGCCGTGAAGCCCTACATTAAGTGGTCGATATAGGGGGTTGTGTTGTGTGATTTAGTTTAATTCAGTGTTCATTTTATCCATAAATGCAGTCGTTTTACAGAATGAAACTGACTCCGACCTGTATCCCCTCTTTATTATTATCTCGATACTGATTTCAATCCCGATTCTGATCTTGATATCTATTCTATACAATCTATACGGTCTATTTAAGGGACCATTATCAAACCCTTAAGAATCCAGATGTTTGAATCACATCATTATACGTATCATTTGAGTTTAAGCTTAGTTCTTAAAAATTATTAAAAATAATTACATCTTAAGAGCCTAAGATACGTTCGAAACTCACAATTTGTCGAATTTCCTATTCACCCATCAGAAGTAGGTATATGTATTTACACATGTAATATTTGTTACTTCCATAACGCGTCAATACGTTCGTTGTTAAGTCATAAAAAATATAACGATGTATTTATTGTAAGAGTTATGTAAGGACCTACAAAATAAAGATGTTTTGAATGCGAAATTGAAAATGTGACTTTAAATTCTGAAAACAATTTAACCTCATTTCGGATATTACATAGAATTTGACATCACGTCCGCGGTATCAACTTGAGAGCACGTATATGTTTTTTTGTTTTGACACAAGTACATACGGTTACAGTGCAAAAAAATCGACGTTTCTGGCCTCTAGGTATTTAGGAATTTCAGGAAAGGAATGACGTACCTACCGAGTTTTGTTAGGTTAGGTTAGGTTTAGGTTAGGTCTACTAAAGCGTAGACCGCTGCGAGAGTATTTGTAACGACAATATTTAGAGTCGTTTCTCTTGCAGTTTGCAAATGTGTTTCATGTTCTTGTTTACGAAGTCATCTTGTTTTACGAAAGAAAATTGGCGGCACGTAATAAGAACATAAGGACCACATTTTTTGTTTCACAATAGATATTGCAAGAAATAATGATTTTGATGAGAGTTATGAAATTTATTTCATAATTATTACAGCGATTTTCGATTATTTTTATACGTTTTTAATAAAAAAAAAACCACCTCATTAAAAATTAAATTGCTTTTATTTCGTATCTGTTTGTTTTTCCTTTCTTCCATTTTTTTTTTTGGTTTCTTAACACCTCCTAAAATTGCTAAAATAATTTCCAATTTCTAATCTCTGTCCCAATATAAAACTTGTATATCGAAGTTATATTGACGTCACTCATAAATAAAGTTATATCACTATGTATAACTGTATCAACTATACTATTGCTTAATAAATGGATAACGAATTTTTTTGCAAAAAAGTTGTTCAAAAACTTCGATTATGTTTTCATCACAAACGTGATCAGCGAACATTACATTAATTTTGTAAATATTCAATGACGGAGATAAATAAGTATCAACATTTCTCCCATTTTAATTTTTGACGTAAATCAAAGTGATGTAACTACATTATTATTGTCGTTACATATTAATGAGATTTACTGGCGCCGAGGAGGGTGAAGCTTCTCAATAATTCATCTGCAGCGGGGACTGCCTCGGTCATGATACGATCATACATTAGCACTGTATCTGTGGCGTGCTAAAAGCGAAAAGAAAATGTACAAAATTGTACCCTTTTAGTTACATATTTTCGATGTTCATTTATAATTTACTATATGCCATCTTTGATTTATCTATCTATAAGAAATAGTAGTAGTTTGTTTATTATGATAAGGAAACTACTACTATTTATTATAGACATGCGAATGACGCGGTGCAACTGTAATTATAATTTCTACATATTCATTAAATTGATAATATTTTAGATAAAGAATCAAACGATTTCATAAAATAGATAATAGCAAATACATTATAAATTCAATTACTTTGCACGTATACATCAAGAAAATTACTATTGTAAAATATTTGAATCGAATTAATTATTATATTTTTTAAATAATGTATTTTTCCTGATTACAACCCATGTTCTTTATCAAAGATGAATATTTAGCAACGCTCATCATAATAGTTATATTGTTTACAATATTCAAAGGAACATTAAACTAATATTCTTTAAGTGATCACCGTAAGTAGTGTTTTGTCACCGTGTATATCTAAAATTCACTCGGGCTATATTGACTTTTTCGTGATATTATTGTATCATGTATAATATTATGCCATGAGAAATTACACTCGAATAACCACTGCACAGTGGTCTAAACGTTCTCCGGTCTGGCCTCGTCGACTAGTGAACATTTCATTTAAAACCATATCACGGCTCACGCAGCTGACGTCGGCCGGAGAAAACTAAGTCCTCTCTTACCTGAACCCTCGGTATTTGTATGAAAATTTTCCTAATATTTCCGCCGCCTCGGCGTAGCTAAGTCAGCGAGGGTCGGTTGCACGCTGTTAATTTGCGCTTTGTGATGCTGATGTCAACGGCTTGTTTATCTTTCATTTTTTCCCCCAATCCTCGATCCCCTGTTCCTCCCCCTCCACAGTCCAATTAGCGGTAATGTTCTCGGGAGCTCTTTAATACAACAGAGTTTTTTGAAGCGTGAAACAGCTGTCGGATCGGGTTTTATTCAGCAGTAGTTGTTTCAGGAATTGTAAATTATTATTTGTCTATATTGAAAATCCCAATTTAAATATTGTCTCTACGCATAAATAACAATACGGCTATGCAAAAAATTTTGATGGCAAGCATGAAGTCTAAAATATAATTTTCATATATATTTATGTATTGACTTGGAATGGTATTTTGTTTATCGTTATTATAAGTCATGCGCTTAAACTCGTACAATAATAATAAAAATAATTTAAATTCCTCTTTCTTAGGTAAATGACTTGGAAGTAGAACCAATGTATGTATTTTGTTACAATTTTATCTTGTATTTCATGTAGTTATATACGCATTTTATCTTGAATTTTCATATAATTGTTCACATAGACAACCTGCTATCGTATTAGAATCGTTTTGAAGGAATAGTTATTAGACAAGGCAACGAACGCTGGTCCTCTGCGTCGGTCAACGAATTCACGACATACGGAGGTTCGGTGACTCCAGCTCAGGTGCGTCCATCGAGCAAGCGGACGCGTCTTCGGCGAGACGACGTCCGGTCGTGAGGTAACACTTAACCCTCGCCCGCCGTCGAAGCGATGAGAAGCCATAGAGAACCACGTGGAAACTGGCACTTGTAGCCAGGACTAAATTGAGGGAACCGCGATCTATCATATTTTGTAATGTAGAGTTGTGTGCACGTATATAACTGTTCTACCATAGTTTCATTTTCACGCAAGGGACGAGTTTTTCCATTGTCGAGAAATTGTCGATCGTTTAAAAATGTAGCGGTCGATATTATAAGATATTTAAGTTTTTTTTTTTGTATTCTGCATCTAAATCAAAAACCAAACACTTATGGAATTCGTTAAGTTAAATTTTGTTTTTTGGTATTCGCAGCGGAAGTTATGACCGGAAATGAAAACGACCCCATTGAGAGTCGAGGCGAAACTTGTAAAAGTATAAGTTTAAAAACGCACACCATACGTATTAATAATTGAACACTGAAAAGAGTTTTTTATCGTCACGTCCAACAAAATATTAACAATTGTAATTCTTCCATATCATCTTTAAATCCGTAACTGGAAAAGGTTTAGATAAACTTTCCTAATAAAGAAAATTTTCATTGACCATAAAACTGGATTATTTTTTATGTACGTGTAGTGAGAGTAAAATATAGATAAGTTCGATTCTCGCTGTTTGTATCATACAGCGCGGCAACTAAATACAGGGGGATGCCGGACGGTCGTGTACACGAAAAAACTACAGCTTAAAAGTATTCATACATACTTTAGCTCAAACATTTTCGCATCACAGGTAATGATTATGCAGTCAAAAATGTTTTTTTTTTCTTAATTTAGCGAAGCAGTCCCAAGCTCTTGACGGAATGCATGTAGTTAGTATAAGGCCACGAAGCTTTATGATGCAAATCCCTTCCCGAGCTCGTTCACGGATTCGTTACCTCACGCCGCGTTCTTATTTTGCTTTTATAACCCTTGTAACGCCTATTTAGAGGTTTGTGTCCATCGAATTAGGATCGAAAGTTGAAAAACTTAGCGTCGAGTGTTATGGGAACTTAGTAAGTTATTCTAAATACGCTAATTTTTAATTAATACTGAAAGTTTAAATGATATTAATTATTGCGTATACTAGTTTATTGCCTATTAGGTTTGTAATTATACGCATTTTGTTTTAGTATCCTTATTGTCGTTTTACTTTTAAAATCATAATTATTGTTTGCATTTTTATTATTTATTTGTATTTTGCTTTTTATTCACACACTCTTATGTTATTGTATATGGAGAAATATTAGTAAAGTCCATTAAAATGCCTTAAGTATCGATAACACTCCATTGCCCAGAAATAAATCTACCATTGATTCTGACTCAATGGCAAATGATCTAGACTTCTAGGCGTATAAATAATTGCATCAGATATTGAATAAGATATTCGAATATAATCTGTCAGACAAGTGTAGCGTTGAGCGGTTAGTATCTCAACTGCAGGTTAAGTTTAATTCCCAGAGGCTACGTTCGCTGTTTCTAGTGCCCTAGTAATTTGTTTATTCGATTCCGACAGATTTCGTTTCTGATTAAACAAACGGTTTCGATAAATTTGTGCATACGAATTGAAGTCATTCCCCAATTTAGTAAACGCCACAAACGGTAAGATTTTAAGTGTGTCGCAACTTAGAAGCTGGCACAAATTTCATTAAAATTTGTTTTCATTTTGAAACAAAGATGCCGACTGAAATCTCAGCAGAGATAATTGTAAATGGTTACAGCGGAATAGAAATGTTTGAAAACCCGTTTGAAAAACGTCACGTAAAGGAATTTCAATGTAGTGTTGGTTTGTCTATATTATATTATTCAAGATTACATAAAAAAAAAACATTAGAAGACCCCTTAAATTAATGATGGTAAAGATAATGAAATAAATATCTTACGACATTATTCTAAGTAACTAACACTATATAACGCTTTTGTAGCAAGTTCTTCAAGCTTATATGTCGACTAGTTTTGCTACAGTCAGTTGTTACTCATCCGGTATCTTGTTGCAAAAATTGCATACATACGGGGACTTAACATGTACCCAGCGTGTGAATTATTTTAACTTAAAACGATCGAATCTGCATCGTTGTGACGTTAACATTACGTCAGGGTGAGAAGTTTTGCCGCCGCACGCCCTCGGCTGACGTAATTTTGTCGTCACCACGTCACAGACTCGATCATATTAACTTAATTGATCTGCAGTAATACTGAAATTTGACGTCAGTGTTTTATCGCACCCTTTCGAGGTAGACGATAGTTTGAAACATTTGTCTGTCGGTTATTTTTATAGGTAGCAGTTAAACAATTAATTTTACTACCTACTGAGTTAGTTTATAATGTTAACACAAAATTCTTGGCTGATATCAACGCGACTCCCATATATACAAAAATAAAGGTACATTTATTTAGCTTACATTTTGATTGAAAATACGGTAAGAACGGCAAAGCCCTAGACAAAAACTACGTAAAACAGAATTCCAGTGCGTGAGAGGCTTGGCGCAAGAAAATCAAATCCACCTGCCCAAAGTTATTACCAAAGATTTTTTATGCCCTAGATGGTTATTCCTCTGAAACTTTATTGTAGGTTCCCTTGGTAAATCCAAAGACAATGAATTTTAAAGGTTCCATTTAAATAAATATGGGAAAGACCACAAAACCTTTATACATGAAGGTTATTCGTTTATAAATTTGTCAGACATTTATGATCTTTCTTGGTTGAATACACACGTAATGCTAGATGATGCATGTAATCATTTTATTATAATAACTATTTGACATGAATAAATGAGTGCAAACATTATTTTCCTTGAATAAAATATATTTTCTTATTAATTTTTTAACCTTTTATTATGCTTATTTAAAGAATTCATTAAGGCTGTCAAAAACTTTTGTGATTGTCGATCGATGACAGAGCAACCATCCTAAGTTTTTTTAAATAATTAAACCAGTAGTGGGCAACACAAATATCCCAGGTTTACTTAGTCTGGTGTTGCGACTGTAACTTGCCCTCGTGGCCAGCGTATCGTTTAGAGCACACCATCCTGAAAGAAACGATGTCTTACAGTGAGTCATCACAGGCTGATGATGAATTAATTCTATATTGTTCATTAATATGTTTAATAGTTTGACATTTTTTAAATAAACAATTGATTTTTTTTTTGTTTTGCTCCCGAGTATCTTTTTTAAAACATTTTTTCCAAATTAAACCTAACTACCGTTTCCTAATAAATCAATAGTATATTATCAAGACTTGTCATTCTCGGAATCGACTTTTATAGGTTTGTTTTACGTGTAATTCTTTCGTACGAAAATGAATTTACAAGTCACCTAGTTAAGATCGAAAATCCGATGTCACAGTCTTCAATCTGTTCAAATAAGGGACCGATCCTAAACAAATAAGGGTATTTGTAATAGTGGCCGGTGACAGCGCGGTGGCCGGCCCGGAACGACTTCTCGGCATTTGATTTTGAACGCTTCGTTAGCTCGATTCAAAATTTTATATTTTACACAATGTTATTCTCAGAAAAACTATCTCAAGCTTATTTTTATTCATTGTATCTCGTAGATTACGTTTTTTTTTCTTGTAGATTTACGTCATTTTAGTGGCACTACGACATACATACGCATAAACATACTCGTAATTTGTTACTTATATTAAAAATTTATTAACAATACAATATTATTACCTGTTTTTATTACAGCTATGTTTAATTACAGGCTTTCCGAGTAAGTCTTATAGTGGTTCGTTAATTGAAAAACTGCTAGGTAGGTGAAGTATGAATTCCTTTCAGTGCGTTTCCATTGCTCTTCACGATATATTAAAAAAAAATGCCGCCATCTATTTATCTTCACGGACGCGTCACATAAAAACACCCACGCACACCACCCAACGCCGTCGGCAGTCGCAAAACCATCCCTCGTCGCGCGTCGCGATGCGTGAATGGCTCCTTTTACGCCCCATTTGCATGCGCCGGCGGGGGGCGGACTATTTCAATATACGCGCTATACGCGTGTGTCAGTCGTTGCGTACGTAAGCCTGTCGTGCGGTGATAGCAGGTGCCGCGGACCTAATGCTTTTTAACGTGTACGCGTGCATAACGAACGCGCCGCGGCTGTGTAGTTGTATGGAATGTTTTACTCGTTTCAATGAAATTATGGGACGATAATTATCGATTAATAATAACAATCAATCACGATATCTTCGTATTTGCAATATATTAAGTATATAACTATAATGAAATAAAAAAATGGCAATGTTAGATCTGTTATCTAATTATTGCATATACTACTCTAAAGCTATAGTTTATTATATTATTATATTGAGTATGTATAGGTATAAGTTAAATATTTTCAATAATAAAAAAAAATGAGTTGAGATCCAATATGACATATCGCATTAATTCTGTCTTAAGTGTATGTTTCGTAATAAAATTTGTCAAATGTAATTATAATGTAGAAATGTCCTTGTATCTAAAATATACATTTGTATATCATACAATCACATAGCGATATGCAAGCTTATTTTCTTATCCATTTCTACTTTTTAGAAATGGTTAAGAAAATAGGATGCTCATCTTCAAAACATGATTAGGTACATATGTATTTTTAGCAATATATAACTGAAAGGTCTAGTTCTACGGAATGAATTGTTTTTTTTTTTAAATTGATTTTTTCTCGATACAGTGGTTCTATTGAGAAAAAATTCATATTAAACAAACATATCAAACCATTCAAAGGAATTGTTCATAGTTTAAAATTACCAACCAGAATGTTGGTGATAATTTAACTCCAGAATTTTTACTCTGGAGTTAAATAATATTTCAAGTTAAATAATAAATCCAGAGATTTTACTCTGGAGTTAAATAATATTGGAGAATAAATTCGACTTCATCGATATGTGTATCGAAATGCTTTTCACTTAATAACTTTCCATAGTGTGAAAATACACGCAATTATCGAAGTACATAATATGGAGTAACCTCCATATTACTTCATATAATTGTGTGTTATTTCACCAATCAATCAAAAATCACACCAACAACCGGCCTGTCAATACCGGATGTTGGTGTTATTTTTCGTAACAGTTTTATCCCATCTGATTCCTCGGGGTTTTTTTACGCTGTAACGTAATCCGTGTGCATCCGTCTTGGCATATCATTAATTAATAGGTATTTTCGTGAGCATAATCTCGATACTATCAATGAGAGGACGGCTCTATATTTGCAAGTCTGTTAACTATAGTCAAGTCAGAATACTGTTATTCCTTCAAAATAACATCATAGGCTTATTTTGTTTTATTGAATGATTGTAGCGCCGCTTCAGCATGATTGTTTACAATCCATCGCTTTTAATATTAGGCGTGTACATTATGTCGCACTATAAATCATGCATTCGTTATGTATAAGTACAAGACGATGATAAATACAACTTGCTGACATTGTTTTCTATACTTCATGGCCATATTACGTACTCTAGCCGTTTGCTCCATAGGTTATATTCTATGAATGGGTTCTCCGTGCCATCTAATTGTGTCAGAATTTAATCGTCCCACTGTTGAGGCATACCCTCTCATAATCTTTCTACTTCAGAGTGAGAAATTCTAGTGGCAGGTGAAAAAACCTTTAAAGATGCCAGAACGATACAGATTACGAAATATGGTTTCTTTCTTAAGTCTTAAAACATATTTCCCCTTCTTTTGTTATTATTTATAGTATATCGAATTTAAGACGCTGCGGAACCAACTACTCATTATAAAAAGTTATAGGTGTGCTTATTTTATAGGTTTTATACAAATAATCTCGTAATGCTCGTTTATCGGCAGTAAAATATGAAACTAGACGCAACAATTGTACTTAAAAAGCTACGTTCATGAAAATCATTTTGCGCTCCACTCCTATGCATATTTAACCGCTTTCTAATGTGAGACGAAGATGAAGACGAAGATTTACTTACAATTAACGACCATTCGCCAAATCCTCTCCAATTTAAACTTTTATTTAGACGCAATACCTTAGCCTTGCAACATTATTTTTCAAGCGCCTAAGAAAATGAACGAAGGCAAACAGAAATAGTAGTGTATTGTAACGAGGTCGTCCGCGTCGATAGATAGCTCTGGAAAAGTCTTAAAATTTTGAAATATAAACGCGTTTGAACGGATGACTGAACTCAGAGACAGGTCAGGACAAAAGAAAGTTTTAGTTAAAGAAACTAGAATAAGGGTTAAATAGAAAAATATTTAATATTCACGATATAATTTACGAGAACATACTTCAGACAATCGACCCGGATCCTTTTAAACACCGCAAAGTTCGCATTTGAGTTCACGTTCCTAAATTCCAGTAAAGACTAAAACAACAGTCTTACAGTGTAATGTAAATAAGTTTCAAAATGAGATAACAAAACGAGTCGCGAGCGTAAACGCAACTCGTTTATGGTAATGAGAGTGTGGAGTGGAAGCGAGGGGGTGGTGGATTATATATGGTGGACGAACTGATTATATAAAACAGCGTATGAGTTAAAATGAAAGAATCAGAAATTATATGAAACTGTTATCACATAGTAGTGCGCGATTTTTATTTAATAAATTCTCTATAAACACAAAATTTATTTTATGAAGCTATTGTTAATACAAACCTTCTACAGAATTTACAATCCTAAAATTATCTAGTAATAGTTTAAAATGCACATAAAATTGATTAGTTATTACGAAAGACAATTGAAGTAAATAAACTGTGCTAATTTCTCGACTACTGCCTATTGGCGAGATGTCAATAACATCTGTTGCAATCATGCCAAACGAAAAAGCCCTTGAGAGATTGCAGGGCATCTGGAACGAAATAAGGGCATATGTACCACCTTCAGAAGTGGTACATATGCCACATATGAGGACAGAAGTCAAGCAGGTATTCCGCTTAGGAAACTTTGCCACCATCATGTCCTGCAAAGATGTTATTTCCTCTTTTTACCGAGTCGCTTCCATTGGTCCCCTCGGTTATTCGAAAGAAATAAATGTACAAAAAAGTTATCCTAACGTACAGAAAAGATCGATAAATTAATATGGGAATGATTGAAAAATAATAAGTAATTAAAGGTAAATATAAAATATAAATAAAAGTTTCAAAATATACCTTATATTTAAGGTTTCGAGTACTAAGTTTTAATGACTTGTGCGTGTGTATCCCTCTGTTTAACATTTTAATACTGTATTTAAAATTAAAAATATGGAACCAAACGGACCCATAAAAAACTTTAGTAGAATTTTGTGAAAAAATATTTTTTTATGAGATTTGTAAGGGGGTAAACGAGCATGCGCACCATCGGAAAGTCATCACCGGCCAAGGACATCCGCAACTCCATATCTGCTTGCCGGTAATATAATATACCGAATCATTAGCAGTGCATATTAAAGTGTCATCACTTAAAACATATTGGCGCTCACTACCGATATAAATCGGGACTTCGTTAGCCTAATGGTAAGTAACCGGCGCGTCGGTGCCAGTGATTGATGGCGCCCGGCCCGGCCACCAGCGACTACCTACGGACATGCGTCCCTTGTCTCGCCCTAAATCTGTTTATTGGATCTAACTATTTGGGCTAACATCGCTTATTATAGATAGTTTGAATCTTGTTAATATATTTTCTCGTCAATAATCGCTTGTTAAACATATGGACGTCTAGCTTATACAATAAATTAAACCGAAATATATCACAGTTCTGAAAAAAAAATTAAGAAACAAAAACACTTGTTATGTTGAAATAAAGTTGTATGTTTTTGTTTGTCGTATTCGCTTCGTAAGGAACTGTAATCAGAAAGTGCCTCACTCTCGTTTTAGATGTGTACATCGACAAAGGACAACCTTATTAATTTTACTACACGTGGTGTACTGAGTAAAATTATTGTTTTTTTTTCCTTGTTTTTAAAACGTCACCAGTAATAGCATGTATCTACTTTAGTTTCTTTGTAACTGCAAATCATTTTTGTAATTACTAATCTTCGTTTTCTTTATCTTATTCTTCGCTCGCTGTTCAGCGTTCTATATTTCGCTTTTTGGTTTGGATAGGGTCTCAACATGACAAGATATTGAGGATTTACGCTAAACTTTTTGTTTACTCGACAAACCTTCATCATCATCATTATTATCGTTCAACCTTCAGCCAGTCGCAATAAAAAAATCAAATAATCTCAAAATAACATAGATTTAAATGTCAGCAATAAAATTTTGAATAAAAAAAAAGTTTATACGCTATCTCGCTATATCACCACATCGTTTCCTTTTACTGTAATGTAGTAAATAAAAAAAAATTAATGAGCCCAAACTGGTTGGTCTATAGATTGTCATTGAAATGCTTCAATGTATACCTTCCGGATCCGTCCTCAGACCCTCGTCAATGTCAGTAATGAGTAGGAGTCAACGAAACAAAACAAATGGGCTCAGACTCGATGGATTTACTAGCGAATACGTAGGTGAGTAGCGGTGATTACGTCGATTGGTTAGAACAATGCCTTCAAACCAGAAATGCCTACTGGGTTCAAACTCTGACGACGGACGAATCAAGATTTAATGCCTAAGCTCTGAAATAAAAAGATTGCGTGAGGGCGTGGCTTTGCATTGAGCTAATGTAAACCTGACACGATATTATACAAGTTTCTATTGTTTGTCATCTGGTTTAGTCATTCAATTTTTGTCGTCGTATGTATAATAAACAAAATACACTAAAGCAAATCAAATGAGCCCAAGCTCTATGGTACCGTTAGTAATCATTCAAATATTACACTACTACTTTTTGAACCTATCATCAGATATTTTTTACCATATGCGTTAAATGGGAGTCATATATTTACTGGCAGTTATCAAAAGTTTCCAAAGTCTACATCTTTCAATTGTTTTATCACATACCCGTCATTATATACAATGAATGGTACAAAAAGAAAATGAGATGAAGCCGAACAGAACGGATTCATTGATTCATTACCATTACCAACGATTAAAGGTTTCCATTATCCAGCATAATACTCGTGAGATCGACTCATTGGTACATTTTAGACATGAAGTCTCAAATTGATGAGACAATTCACACCAGTGCTTTGCTTCTAAGATTTAATTTAATTGTAGGTAAAAGTAATTAAAGCATACTGAAAAATAATTATAATTAGGAAGTTGTAAAAGAAGCGCATATATATCTTTTTTTTTTAATTAAAAATGCTTTAACCTATTTATTATAAATTTAAAGAATGATTAAATCAAAATAGCGACTTTATTTTATCAGGAGTTAATTATTAATCTTTATGTAATGTAGTAAATAGTTATACATGAAAATTTACAATTACCTTATAATTTTTTGTCAATTTTCTGCAGTAAAGGTGATATCACCACCAGCATTATAATTATTTTCCTTAATCATTATTAGTCCAGTCTAAAAACGATGAATGAAAACTGATTAATGAAAAGAACGTTTATAGCGAATGTGTGTGATAAAAGGATTGACAAGGGGCTAAGAAGAACTTATGCAAACTAAATTGGTAGCACACTAAGAAAGGGCCAAGTATTAAATACCCGAAGCCGACGAGCTTGCATGAAACGATTGATGAATGTCAATGAAGCAGAGAAGATATGCAAGGATCGTATATAGAGTGGCGATCTATGGTCTCTATTTAATCCTCTGGAGATATGAATTTATAATGTAATATTAAGCCAATAATTATGGAAATAATGGCTTATTATAACATTTAAAACAATGTTCTTAGAAATATAATACACATAAAATATGTAAGGATTTTTTATTATTGGCGCTTTTATTTGAAGCACTTTTACACGTTACGATAGTCAAGCTCAGCGAGTGGGACGATTCCTTATTATAAAAATAAAATCATAAGTTTTTTCTACTCTTTCGTTATTGCCACATCTTTATTATTCCAAAATTTTGAATTTAGTATGTTACTTTCTCGAGACTTTGAGATCATCGCCTACAATAATTATGTAATATTGGACAAAGAACGGTGACAGACCCGCTCCATTCTCGACTTCTTCTATAGTCGTATCAATTTTAAAACTTTCTTTCTAGCAGCAAATAAGAACAACAATTAACAGTATTAGGCGATAGCAAGCTCGAGGCGGAAGAGCAGAGTCGGGCTCGGTGAATGGCTATTTTAATTACTGCGCCAATTCGTAGCAGCACAATGGTAACCCGATCGGCAATCAAGTCGCGGTTACAGCGCGCGGGCGGGACCTGTTACACGCCCGTACGAGCTCTCATCTCGATGCTCCTCCTTGTGGAGCGCTCTCCGTTCCTACCGACATAACGATGCGTGTAAACGTTGTGCGCGTGAATAGATAGGCGTGGGTATGTGTGTTGTGCTGCTACATTACCAGCGATGGCTGTGAAACATCGGGACGGCTTTTATAGTTGCAATCTGTACAATGTTCTCCCTGTGACGAGAAATGACCGAGATTGTTAGTTTGATGATGAACTCGTTTTATTATGAAACGAATCTATGTCGTCATATGTCATATTAGAAGTATTTATTTGTAAACGGTGAAGGCAATTTGGCCTATCAAAAACGTTCTCTTTTGTATGTTTATCAAAGTTCACGTTCATTACGAAAATCTCTTAACAACAGCCGATTGTTTTATTCAGTTTCGAGCCCTCGAAATGTTCGTCATTACGTAATGACGGACATTCTAATATCACGGATCACGTGATCCGTGATATTAGAGTTGAGTAAAAACGGACGAAAACTATAAAACGCATTAATTATGTACGAAAACCATCGTAGTTGGGTTGTACTCGGTTCCGTAGTCATGTGCCACGTAGGTAGTAAAAGCGTATTACCGAATCAGCCCGTATGCGGCCTTCATCTACTGAGTGCTTCTCCATTGAGCCCGACATGATCACCAGAATTTCAATGAAGGTACGCGATTTGAGTGTAGCCGAAAATGCTGTGTGGCGCTTTTCGTATTTTCACAATCATATATATTTTGCCAATCTCTAAAGAAAATTAATTTCAAATGGAGAATATATTGAATATTTATATAAAAATGTGAATTAAAGCTTAGACAAGGCTTGGCGGAATAAAGATTTCATTTTTTATAATAATTTTTACATCCAAGAAATCACTGAAATGCACAAATCAACAAAAAGATATATTGGTTCGCAGTCCCGAATTTTTTGCTGCCTTTTATAATCACTATTTATTTCTATCGATAATTTTACATATTACATGTGAAATTAGAATGTTGGAATTAAATATTTTTGGGGATGTTTACTAACTCTCATTTGAAAGATTGACCTAAGGGCAACGTAATCCTGCTCTATCATAAGAGTTTTTCGAAATTAAAGTGCTGGAAAAGAGAAGATATACATTTTAAATTATATTATAATTCAAAATGAAAAATGGAAATTTTACTGTGTTAGATTGATATTGCATTAAAGTACTGACGACTATAATGCCTACTAATAAAACTCTTGGGAATTCACTGCCATGAAAACCTTTTAATGAATTAGCTATTCAAAACAATGCAAACATGATAACATGAGGTCATCGTTCTAGTTACTGTTGCTTTTGAATATTTAAAAGTTTCATTTTTGGTTTATGTCAACTAAAACATTTTTATTTAGAAATAGCTTAGTTTAGCATTTTTCTAATAATTTACAGAAAAAAAAAGTATGGCGGAGGACAGCTCTGGATCAGATAATACGATAGTGAAGTTACCTCAGTACGCCGACCTGTTTCTAAAAAAATCCGTGTCATAGGCCGAGTTATCGAAAATAAAATGGACAAATTTTAGGAACAAAATTTAAAATATATTATACTTTCTTGACCCCTCGAGCGCGCAATGCCATTATAGTGGCATTTGTGACTGAGGCGCTTCACACCCACCAGAACGGCATAACGCTCTTTTTTTGGTACGATACAAAAGAAAAAATACTTTTAAATTTCTGGGTTATACTACATTATTATACGAAATTGAATCTTATAGTTTTAAAAATAAGGGAGCAGAAAAATATTTACTGTTCTCGTCACTTGCGTCAAAAAATTTACAACGATATTTTAAATCCACGTGATGCCATACGCTACGTCATCTCACTTTGCGGTGAATTGTTGTGCTGATTTTGCTAAAATTATGGATAATAAGAAAACCGTAAGTATTTCTTTTGAAATATACTAAAATACGTAGAAACGTTTGGAGAATCATATTAAGCATAGATTACAATGTTTTCGAAAAGACTTATGTCTAAAATAACCCGAAACTTTCATCCTTTATTCTTTGTTGTATAACATGGTCGCCATTGTTCATTTTAGTTATTGATTTTGCATATTACAATATATTATTTTATTTCCATGATTTCTAATGACAAAGTAGACTATTAGCTTTTGTCTCGGTGCAAAATTTGTAGAGAATTTACATATATGTATAAAAACCGTTACATTTGCTAACGGCAATCGTCTGTTGTAAGCGGTGAGGGAGACATGTTTTCCAAATTTCAACCGTAGTACAGTCAAGCAAAAAAGTGAAAATATAAAATTTATGATTTTGTTCGAATTATTTGAATTTATTAAATTTCAGGATTAATTGAATATTATTACAAACTATGCAAATAGGATAAAAAAGGAAAATGTTTATATTGCATTTCTGTCAAATTATATATTGTAAATTTATTTTATTTTGTATATAAATATTTACCATGTTTTATAAACTTGGAAAATATGAAATTTTTGTAGGTAAAAGTATTTACGAGGAATTTTTTCTAAACTATCATATCGCTAATTTGTTTTTATTTTGAATAAAATATTTACCAAGTTTTATTAATTTTGAAAATATGAGAATTTTATGTTGGAAAGTATTTATGAAGTAAACGTTATATTAAGCTTTTATTTTTATTTTGAATATAAGTATTTACCATGTTTTATGAATTTTAAAATATGAGATTTTTTCATGTTGGGAAAGTATTTATGAGGATTTTTTTTCAAACTCTATCACATTGCAAATCTTTTTTAATATAAATATTTACATACTATGTTTAATGAATTTTATTTTGTTCTATTTTTTAGTCACATTACAAATATTGTTTTTCAAATATATAATACAATTTTATAAATTTCTGGACTAGTACCATAAAACAAAATGGTCAACGTCCCTGCGTTCACGACATATTGTGGACTTGGCGCTGAGCGAATCGGACCAATCACAGGATCTCCAGGTCCTGCGCGAATCCCTTCGCCAGCGATCCCAGATCGTTCGTCGGCGCAGCCATCTCCGTCATCCTCCACATCACATCACCAATCAAACGTCCCAAAACGGCATACGTACAAAACTAGTGTTTGTGACTGTTTTAGAAGTTTGCATCTATTTTAAACCATGCGTACACATTACAATCACACACATGCCTAGAGGCTTGTTCTTGGCTGTGTATTGACATTTTGAGAAGCCGCACCCAAATACCGATGTCGATATCGATTTGCGAAAACAATTATACTTTTGCACTAATAATTAATTAAAATTTTAGTTTTTATCCAATCGTAAATACTATGTATTATAATATATATATATATATAATATACCTCATGGAAATAAACCCATTTGGTGAAATTTTTGTTCTATATTTAAAACTTAATTTGTAGACTAATTATCAATATTTTCTATATAAAATACTTAGGTGAATTGATGCGATGAAGAAATAATTTTTGAATAGAAAATTTAATTTCTTACGATTAAATAACTTTTCTGTGATTTATAAGACAAAAATCTAGCTATTTTATCAAAATTTAGCAAATTATTCTTTAAATGCTGAATATCTTTTAAGCTATCAATTACATCGCGTTGAAGTAGAGGACGTTTTTAGAAAATTAAATTTCTACAATTTTGTCATTAACATTTTCGTAGGCCTCGTTATTTATAAAATAATTACAGAAAACTAAAATTTTATAAAAGACTTAAGTTTAGTTACCCATACTACCTCGTCAATTTACGATTATGCCGCAATATGCACTTTTCTAAAATAAAAATCCTGACTGTGGGAGGTCATACCATGAAATGCCACTGAACTATATAAATTTAAAAGATAAAAATACAAGTTTACGTGTATTTAAAATGTTTTAAATTGGAAAAGTACTAAAACTAAAATTAAGAGTTCCTTCTTTAACAGGTTTTTAGCATATAAAATGAAATTTTACTGCGGAAGGAAAAATCATCGCCAAAATGAATCATCTTAATATGTATTGTTTTTAGTGTGCCGGACTTCGATCAGCCGAAGAATCAGGCGCAGGTTCCATGGGAGGTGTCGACGGATGTGGAAGAATGCACGTCGGGCACCAAGAAATTGCTGATGGAGCTGGGTATAACAACCTGGGGAAGCCAGAGAAATCTTTACGTCATTGAAATAGAAGATACCGAGCATGACATTATGTCGTGCAGGTATCAAACTGCCATTTCCGGTTCTACGATTCAACCAACGAGTACCATCAAGATAACTTTTCCTGATGTCCACGTTTCGCTGATGAAGACATGCCGAGTTCTCTAGGACTTTCCGTGTCTCATCACCAACAGAAGCGCTTTTGGATCCTGAAAGTGGGAAGTAGTTATGATGATCTCCTTTCGGATGACGATGATGCCAAATATCTTGTCACTTCCGCCAAAAAGAAGATTCAGCAGAATTTATCAAATGATGAGCTACCACTCAAGTAACGGCGTCGGCAAGGTTTATGGAAGCCGAAATGGATGTAGACCACGAGAAATTGTTGGTGGTGACGTTAATTTCAAATGGCAACGAGACTTCACCGCATTCACTGCGGTTAGAGAAGAGTTTTGTCCACCCCGTTGGTGCGGCGAAGGATTATGATTCTCCTTATGATGCCTTCATCGATATATTTGACGTTGACATCATGAAGGAAATTGTCATTGAAACTAACCGTTACGCTCATCAAGTAATTGATAAAGCTGCATACATACAATGTCATCGCGCATGTACAAGTGGAAAGATACCACTGTAGATGAGCTTTACCGTTTGTTCGCAGTTTTATTTATATATATGGGCATATGTAATCTTTAGAAGAGTATTGGAAAGGCACTGACGTTGAATTGGTCTATTTCCGTAATCCCATGTCCTATGACAGATAGGACTTCTAACTAAATGCCTACACTTTTCAGATAATGATAAAGAAACAACAACGCGAAAAGCAAGCAACCGCTTGCTGCCAGTAACCAACCAGTTACTGATCAGGGCAGCCGCTCGCCGATAATCGAAAGGAAAGTGTAGGTTCCTTTTCCCATAGATTGTATAAATTGCAACCTATTACTCCCCATTTGAATCGAAAATTCCAGGAATTATATGTATTAAATAGATCGATTAGCGTAGATGATTCGTTTACCCCTGTTCAAAGGTCGTCTTCCTGCAATATATATAAAAAAGCAAAGCCGCTCGCTGGGGAATCAAATCTTTGAATCGTGAATCCCGGACAGTGCCTAAATAAATTTATAATTTATACAGGTGAGAAAAAAAATAACAACGAAGAAAATGTCGACGATTGTGATGAAAGAGCTGAGGCTGGGAGGGCAGGGTCAAAAGTAGATTTAAGCATGACACAAAAGTAAAAACCAATGTCTAACTCCTGCTATTTCTGACACCGCCCCTAATCAACATTGACTTAATGTCCTGACCGGGAAAACTACAAAAATAGTTTTAAATTTACTAGAAGTCTTGAACATAAAGGACATTGTGTCACGATGGACAATTATTATAATAGTCCAGCGTTGGCACGATACTCAAATGTCGAGGCTTTGACTGTCTGGGCACAGAACGCCCCACTCGGAAAAATATACCAGAAGATGTAAAAAGAGATGAAGAAAAACTGTGAAAGGGCACGATCATTGCTTTGCCACCCGGCGATGTAATGGTGTTGGCAGGATGCAAAATCTTATCGATGATTAGCACCTTCCACGACAACAGCACCTACACGGGAACAAGTGTGGCGAGGGAATGTGAGAAGCCCATATGTAAAAAGACTGTAATACAAACTATGGGGGCATTGATCAAGATCAAAAGCCTCCATGTACCCACGGAAAGAAAGAGGGTTTAAAATATATAAAGATGTTCAAAAGGTTATTGAACACATGTGCATGAATAACGCTTATATTTTTACAAGGGTCATAACAAAGATATGACGAAAAGAACATATTACGCACAGAGAGTTTCGATATCAGATTGCAGTATCGCGTTGAAGATGCGGCACATGCTCGCGCGGTCCGCAGCCGCAGTCTGATATCGCGATCAGAATTACGACTGGACAGGACTAAAACCATATGCTCATTCGGAGATGTTGCTGCTGCATTTGCTTACCAAAATACGTAAGAAGTTTCGGTAATCCAGTGTTCTGTATGCTAAGTCGGATTATGCGTCTGAAAAACGATTGTTTCGAGTATCATTCAGTAGAAACCTCCAATAGACCAAACGAGACAAGCCTAAACGAGGACATGCGGTACCGACAAAATTGACGAAATGAACTTACTGAACCGACCCCATTGACTCTAAGAAATGATACTCTTCGAAACTACAGTAAACAATTTGGATAAACTGCACCAGATTATGATAGAATGAATGAAAGAATTTTGATAGGGATATGTTAATATCATGTTCGAGAGATTTACGGGTGGAATACGAGTGTCATTATTATGTCGTGACTAATTTTAAAGGTGTTTGCGTAGCTTTCACATAATTCATTTATTTGAAACCCTTTCGAAGCTTGCGGTTTGTGCAAGGTAGACTTCTTTGTACACATCCATATCTTTTATTTATTTCTATGTATGTTTATTTATATATGATATATTTGCTATATTTCCTTCCGACATAGTCATCTAAAAGTGTGACGACATCCACAGAAATAAATTTTGCAAAGAAAAATCCATAAAATCCATGACGACTAATTTTTTTCAAAATATGTTTTTGAAATAAGTATACTAAAACATCTTCGCGTGAATGAAATTTATAACAAATAGACAATTTCGGTATCAGATTGTCAAACGAGGCCAAAGACCATTTTTACCTTTTGTTGTCATAAGAATATACTTCAGTACTAGCGATATATCAACATTGGGATATTTTAGGCTAATATGTCCCATTGAATATGCCTATGAATATTATTGCTTTTACCGAAATTTTGCCAACCTGTTTGGTGGATATGTTTTCCATATATTTCACTTTGAAACAAACTATTTTTGAAAATCAATCACGGTAAATGATACAACCTGTACCTGTATCAAAGTGGTTAGGGTTGACACTTTGTAAAATTCTTACATATTTATAACTTTTATCAGTCATGTTCAGCTTAGTGGATTATTTCAGATTTTAATGTTCTTTTGAGGCTTGGACTTTTAAGTTTTTTGAATTATTTCAGATTTTGAGGTTTTTCTCTGGTTTCTACATATTTATGAATTTTTATTTTATTTTTATCTCTTATTATAATTTCAATTGTATTCTGAAACATATTTCATTTCGTAATAGCTTTATATTGGAATGTGATTGTGAATAATAATTGAATTCAAAAAATCCTATAATCTTGAATTTGCTTTTTTCCTTCTTCAAACTGCGCTCTACAGAAGGGGTAATTTTAAATATTTTATTTTAACAATATTATGACATATTTGAATTTTAGTAATGATTGTAATATTTTTGCCCATAAAAATATGTATAGAATTACTGAGATATCAGCTATAAATTTTCAGTAATTGTATTATAAATAATGTAATTTATATGTAAAGTACAAATATAATCCTTAGGAATAAATTTTATTATTATTAATACAGTGTATAAGTTTTAAAATGTGTAAGCCTAGGAATTTCGTTTATTGTTTTATATTTTATTACTTTTAATTTTATTTTATATGAAAATAATTTTTAAATTGTACATGATGTTTGCTTCATTTCTTCTCCGTAAGTGGATATATATATGCGATATATATATATATCGCATATTTAAAATAATTATATCATAATATATATTATAATATATACATTTACAAATATATATATCTTTTTGCTATATACATATATACAGTTACTATATATATGAAGTAAAATTCACTAATAATTTATTGAATTAATAGTTCATAATCATTGCATTTGTAAATCATGGCAATTATTTAGAAAAAAATTAACAAAAGACAAAAAATGTATTTTGATATAATCATTTTACTATATATAGTAAGTGTATGTTTGTATGGATTTAGCAAAAAGATATATTTTTTGTAGATATTATTGCAATGCATAATGAATATTTTTTATCCAATGACATCATTTTTATATATCACCTTGTATATATAAGTATATATATATATATATATAGTAAAATATCGAAATAAATCAACTATGACAAAACTTAATGAAAATTATACAATAAACATTATTTCTTAAAACCAACAAAAAACCTGTCGATAAGTTTAGATAATTTAAATTGCTTCTGCACGGTAGGCGTAAATGTTTGACGAAAGGAAATCTAAAATGGGGCGTTTTGATCTCGGCTTTGTATCTGTTTTAGTAAAATAAGTATGTTTAGTGTC